>QRFJ01004948.1:0-92510 GCA_006176705.1 Cocos nucifera | reverse complement strand
CTGAGGAAATAGAACGCATGAGCAAGATCCCTTATGCTTCTGCAATAGGGAGCCTCATGTATGCCATGCTATGTACACGACCTGATATAGCCCATGCTGTGAGTGTCACAAGCAGATATCAGTCAAATCCAGGTGAAGAACACTGGACTTCTGTGAAAGTGTATCCTTAAGTACTTGAGAAGAACTAAGGATATGATGTTGGTCTTTGGTAATGGAGAACTCCTGGTTCCAGGGATACACAGACTCGGACTTCATGTCCGATATAGATGATCGAAAGTCGACATCTGGAAGTCTGTTTGTGTGCAATGGTGGAGCTGTCAGCTGGAAGAGTTCCAAGCAAACTGTGATAGCAGATTCCACCATGGAAGCAGAATATATAGCTGCATCAGAGGCTGCAAAGGAAGCGTTCTGGTACAAGAAGTTTGCTGCAGAAATTGGAGTAATGCCATCAGATGCCATTCCTCTTTACTGCGACAACAATGGCGCCATAGCCCTTGCTAAGGAGCCGAGGTCTCACCAGAAGTCCAAGCACATTGAGCGGCGATATCATCTCATCCGCGATTACCTTGAGAAAGGTTACGTTGAGGTCAAGAGAGTCAACTCCACAGATAATGTGGCAGACCCACTGACAAAGCCGTTGGGCCAACAGAAGATCGAAGCCCACCTTGAGAAGATGGGACTTAGACTTGTAGCCAATTGGCTTTAGGTCAAGTGGGAGATTGTTAGATATATGTGCCCTAGAAGCCAGAATTGGCTGACACTTGTAATACACTTCTAGGGGCAAAATTGTAATTTTGACTATAATTAATGAAATGGGTTATTTTCTATCACACATGTGTATTTAGTGTCTGTGATACATCCTTTGAGTTAATGGTAATGATAATTCATATTTTCAAGAGTTGAAAATTTAAGACATGAATAATCATTATTAACTCATAAATAGCTCCCGACCATAGGATCATCACGAGGATGGTGATTGATCCGGAAGGTTGGTGTACGATCGCTTCTCTTTAGTAGATGAGTCTTGAGTCTACGGTGTGGAGACACCGGAGCGAGAGTACAGGTACTCGTTAGAGAACGAGGGCACTGAGCGTGACCACCTCGAGTAGTCATTAGGGAGTCTACCTTCTCGTCAATGACTGACTCGATGCTGCAGTAGTGTGTCTGGTTCTTTGACCTGAGATGCATCGGCAGTTCACCTTGAGGGTGTTATAGTTTGACTACACCATTACTCGGTCTCCTAGCCATATGGAACCCTGAGGTGTATGTTGGCTATAGCATGTTCATTGTAGGAACTGGATTGCATCAAGATGGGATCTATCTACCTCGGTGGTAGAGGAGTAGCCCTATGATGATCATGAGAATCAAGTCCTGAAGCCCATGGCCATGGCAGAGTGAAATAATAGAAAGAGTTTCTATTTAGATTTTCACATTGGACTCGAATCGAATGATTACATCATATGACAGAGACTAGGGTTTGACGAGTTCACCTTAACCCTAATCTGATCGGGGCTCAAGATAGAAGAACTGAATCACACAGGTAGCTGCACCAAGAGGTTCGCATTCAGCTCTGATGGGTTGCCACCATATACTGCTAGGTGTCACTGGTGGATTTTGGGAGCAATTAGAATGATTTAGATGATCGATCATTCTAGCTGTTCGAATCAGAAGAGTTCTGATCCATCGAAAGGAGTTTCGATGATGTCGATGATAGAGATCATGACATATCCCATTACCATACAGAACTGAACCTAACTGGGTCACACAAACAAGGGTTTGAATCTGGTGATCATCAATTGAACTAATATAGTTCAATTGATCTGAATGAGATTCAATTAGGTTCAAGGAAATCGTGCTAGCACTCGATTGAACCTAACGTTCTTCTTTTGCTATCATAAATAAGTCGTCCTGTCTGAGCCAAAGGAGTTTGTGCTCAAACAGAAGTCTTCTTATGGTCTGACTGGAGGTTGTCCAAGTCAGAATAGGTTGTCTTATTTGTAAGACATTACCTGCCAATTTTGGTCACCTGCCATTTCTTGGTTCTTTGACTTTGGTCAGAACTCTACTTTTGACTGGTCAAATGTTGACCATTCATCCTTTGACTTTTGACCACATGTCATGCACCTATTGGAGAGCTGGTGGGGGCTTGTCCCCCTGCCAGAACCTGGCAAGGAGATGGGCGCACGCCAAGGGAGGCGTGAGCCCAGTAAGAGGCGCATGGAGTCCTTGTTGGACAAGGACTCCATCTCCCTTTAGGATTCCAATGAGAGTTCTTCTAAGAATCCAGTTTGACTGGTCCAAGGCACTCTCCAAGTAGGAATCCAGGGGACTCTAATCCCACCAATCAGATTTAGATCTGATTTCACAAAGGGTTGTGATTGGTTGGGAGGAAGATGACTTGGATCACGCTTAGTCTATATAAGAGACCCAGCGCCCAAGTGAAAAAAAATCAAAAATAATCAAAATAATCAAGAAGCAATCTTCCCACGCCCCAAGGCTGCCTCTCTCCCCTTTCTCCACGCCATACTCTCATCTCCCCTTGCTCTCCACGTCCAAAAGTGTTTTGGATTTGGATTGGTGCGATTTAGATCAAGAAAAGGAGATCAAAAGCAAGAAGGCTGCGCTGCTGCGAAGAACGACTGCAGATCTTCAAAAGGAGTTTTGAAGATCCTCCAGATCAGATCCAGATCTGATTTTTGGAGGCGTGATAGAGAAGAAGAGGATCTCCAGATCCAGCCCGAGTGGATACCGGTAGAGGCCAGGCGCTTGCGTGGCTTGATCCAGAACCTTCCGCTGCAAACAGGATCATCAACAGGGTAATAGGATTACCCTATTCAGGTAAATTGAATGTGATTTAATTTATCCTTTTCATTTAATTTTTATTAAATAAATAAGAATCAGATCTGAAGCATCCCTGATCTGATACAGATCTAAGAGAAAAATTTTTGAAATATATCTCTTGATCTGATCAGATCTGAACGAACCTGGTCAGGGAAATCAGGATTTCCCTTCAATTAATACCCTTCAGACATGGTATTCATCTTTCCAAAAAGATGTGCCCCAGCACACCTAAGGAAATAGAACACATGAGCAAGGTCCCTTATGCTTCTGCAATAGGGAGCCTCATGTATGCCATGCTATGTGCACGACCTGATATAGCCCATGCTGTGAGTGTCACAAGCAGATATCAGTCAAATCCAGGTGAAGAACACTGGACTTCTGTGAAATGTATCCTTAAGTATTTGAGAAGAACTAAGGATATGATGTTGGTCTTTGGTAATGGAGAACTCCAAGTCCAGGGATACACAGACTCGAATTTCATATCCGATATAGATGATCGAAAGTCAATATCTAGGAGTCTGTTTCTGTGCAATGGTCATGCTGTCAACTGGAAGAGTTCCAAGCAAACGGTGATAGCAGATTCCACCATAGAAGCAGAATATATTGCTGCATCAGAAGCTGCGAAGGAAGCATTCTGGTATAAGAAGTTTGCTGCAAAAATAGGAGTAATGCCATCAGATGCCATTCCTCTATACTACGACAACAATGGTGCCATAGCCCTTGCTAAGGAGTCGAGGTCTCATCAAAAATCCAAGCATATTGAGCGGCGATACCACCTCATCCGCGATTACCTCGAGAAGGGTTATGTCGAGGTCAAGAGAGTCAACTTCACAGATAATGTGGCAGACCCACTTACAAAGTCATTGGGCCAGCAGAAGATCGAAGTCCACCTTGAGAAGATGGGACTTAGACTTATAGCCAATTGGCTTTAGGACAAGTGAGAGATCGTTAGATATATGTGCCCTAGAAGCCAGAATTGGCTGACACTTGTAATACACTTCTAAGGGCAAAATTATAATTATGACTATAATGAATAAAATAGGTTATTTTCTATCACATATGTGTATTTAGTGTCTGTGATACATCCTTTGAGTTAATGGTAATGATAATTCATATTTTCAAGAGTTAAAAATTTAAGACATGAATAATCATTATTAACTCATAAAATGCTCCCGACCATAGGATCATCATGAGGATGGTGATTGATCCGAAAGGTTGGTGTACAATCGCTTCTCTTTAATAGATGAGTCTTAAGTCTATAGTGTGGAGACACAGGGATGAGAGTATAGGTACTCGTTAGAGAACGAGGGCACTGAGCGTGACCACCTCGAGTAGTCATTAGAGAGTCTACCTTCTCGTCAATGACTGACTCGATGCTGCAGTAGTGTGTCTGGTTCTTTGACCTAAGGTGCATCGGCAGTTCACCTTGAGGGTGTTATAGTTTGACTACACCATTACTTGGTCTCCTAGCCATTCGGAACCCTGAGGTGTATGTTGGCTATAGCATGTTCATTGTAGGAACTGGATTGCATCAAGATGGAATCTATCTACCTCGGTGGTAGAGGAGCGTCCTATGATAATCATAAGAATCAAGTCCAGAAGTCCATGGCCATGGCAGAGTGAAATAATAGAAAGAGTTTCTATTTAAATTTTCACATCGGACTCAAATTGAATGATTACATCATATGATAGAAACTAGGGTTTGACGAGTTTACCTTAACCCTAATCTGATCGGGGCTCAAGATAGAAGGACTTAATCACATAGGTAGCTGCACCAGGAGGTTTGCATTCAGCTCTGATGGGTTACCACCATATACTGCTAGGTGTCATTAGTGGATTTTGGGAGCAATTAGAATGATTTAGATGATCGATCATTCTAGCTGTTCGAATCAGAAGAGTTCTGATCCATCGAAAGAAGTTTCGATGATATTGATGATAGAGATCATGACATATCCCATTATCATACAGAACTGAACCTAATTGGGTTACACAAAGAAGGGTTTGAATCTGGTGATCATCAATTGAACTAATCTAGTTTAATTGATCTGAATGAGATTCAATTAGGTTCAAGGAAATCGTGCTAGCGCTCGATTGAACCTAACGTTCTTCTTTTGCTATCATAAATTAGTTATCCTGATTGAGCCAAAGGAGTTTGTGCTCAATCAAAGGGGCCTTCATATGGTCTGACTGGAGGTTGTCCAAGTCAGAAAAGGTTGTCTTATTTTGTAAGACATTACCTGCTATTTTTGGTCACCTGCCATTTCTTGTTCTTTGACTTTGGTCAAAAGTCTACCTTTGACTAGTCAAATGCTGACCATTCATACTTTGACTTTTGACCACATGTCATGTACCTATTGGAGAGCTGGTGGGGGCTTGTCCCCTTGCCTGAACCTGGCAAGGAAGAGGGCGCACACCACCCTTGGCATGTGCCCAAGTTGGAGGTGCCTAGGAGTCCCTATCGGACAGGGACTCCATCTCCTTTGGATTCCAATTAGAGTTCTCCTAAGAACCAACTTTGACTGGTCTTAGGCACCCTCTAAGGAGGAATCCAGGGGACTCTATTCCCACCAATCAGATTTAGATCTGATTTCATAAAGAGTTGTGATTGATTGGAAGGAAGAGAAGTTGGATCACAGACAGTCAATAAATAAGACCCTGCGCCCAACCTAGATTAAGATTGGAAGTGATTGAAAGGAATCACAATTCCCCATGCCCAAGGCTGCCTCTCCCCTCTTCCTCCATGCCAAACAACCTTCTCCCCTTCCTCTCCACATCCAAAAGGAGTTTTGGATTTTTGGTTGGTGCGATACAGATCAAAGAAAGGCAACTGAAAGCTAGAAGCCTGCGCTACTGCAAAGGATGACTGCTGATCTTCAAAAGGAGTTTTGAAGATCCTTCAGATCAGATCTAGATTTGATTTTTGGAGATGTGATAGAGAAGAAGAGGATCTCTAGATTCAGCTCGAGTGGATACCGGTAGAGGCCATGCACTTACATGGCTAGATCCAGAACCTTCCGCTGCATACAGGATCATTAATGGGTAATAGGATTACCCATATCAAGGTAAGTTAAATCTGATTTAATTTATCTGATTTTATTTTGATTTTTAAAATAATAATAATCAGATCTGATTGGGATCAAGAGAAAAATTTTTGAAATATATCTCTTGATCTGATCAGACCTGAACGAACCTGGATCGGGAAATCAGAATTTTCCTTCAAGAACTTCATCTGAAAGTCAATCATCTACCAGTTTGGTCTATCCCAAACTCTCATAATGGATAATAGATGATAGTTTGCTTGGATGAGGTTCACTGAGTTCTATGAAGATCTAAACATCTTCCATCACTTCACATTAGTGGCCCATCCGTAGGCAAATGTTGAAGCAGAGGTGACTAATAGAATTTTACTATAGGGCATTAAGGCAAGACTTGAAAGAGTAAGGGGAACTTGGGCAGACGAACTCTACCACATCCTCTGGGCATACCAAACTACTCAAAGTCTACCGACTGGGGAAACACCATTCATCTTGGCCTTTGGAGCAAAGGCTATCATCCCAATCAAGCTTAAACTTTCGTCAGCACGGGCCATGGCCTTCAATGAGCAACATAACTCATAAGACCTCAGAGTCAACCTCAATCTACTGAAGGAAAAAAGAGAAAAAGGCCAAATTCGGATGGCAGCGTACAGACGAAGAGTAGCTAGATACTATAATTCTAAAGTAAAAAGCAAAGCATTCAGGGTAGGGGACTAGGTGCTCCAGCGATCATCCATTTTGCAACCTTAGAATCAAGAAAAGCTCATCCTGAATTGGAAAGGTCTATATAAAGTAGAGGAGGTCGTCCGGTCTGAAACTTATCGCTTGAAGAAGCTCGGAGGAGTAATGCTCCCATAGCCTTGGAATTTAGAAAATCTAAGAATGTACTATCAGTAACTTTTCTTTAATAAAACTTTTTCATTTTAACATCATTACTTCTTGGTGCAAAAATTGCATGATGATAAATAGCTCTCTGAAGCAACCAAAAGTAGCTTTTTAGGAACAGGAGGAGAACCTCATCCTAATGTGAGCAAAGTCGAAGGCCTCATTGAACTAAGATGAGATGATGGAAGAGGTCCTACCAATGGTCCTAATGTGCCCCTATAGCCCATTGGGAACATGAGGAGTACCTCATCCTAACATAAGCAAAGTCGATGGCCTCATTGAACTAAGATGAGATAAGGGGAGAGGTCCTACCAATGGTCCTAATGTACCCCTACAGTTCATTGGGAACTGGAGAAGAATCTCGTCCTAATGTGAGCAAAGTCGAAGGCCTCGTTGAACTAAAATGAGATGAGGGGAGAGGCTCTGCCAATAGCCCTAATATGCCTCTACTGTCCGTTAGGAACAAAAGGTGAACCTCGTCCTAACGTGAGCAAAGTTGAAGGCCTCGTTAAATCAAGACAAGATGAAGGAAGCGATCCCACAGATGGACCCGACGAACCTATACAATCATGCAAAGGGTAGAGGGCCAAGGCCTTGCTAATGTATGTTGACTCACTGATTGATTTTGATGATTCCAAAATATTGAGTATAAATAATACTAATCATATATTTCAAAAATGTATGCAGGTCTTTTCAGGTGTTCAAATTAAAAAAATTAATCCAAGAAAAGATCCACACAAAAATCACCAAGTCAAAAGCTTCAAGAAAATTGAATTGATAAACATCCTTGAAGAAGGGTAAAATCATAATTTTATAATATTGGAGAAAATCTATTTTAGAAGACTCAAGAACAAGCTTAGAAGATTTCTGATCTTTTGGAAGCAGTTCCATAATTTTTGGATGCATAAATTAGAAGAAAATTAAATTTTAATAAAAGGGTCAACCCAAGGGATGACCCTTAGGTCATCCTCTTTCAAAATGGGTTGCTCGGCATGCTTGGCACGCAAACTAGGCTGACCCAGTCTGAGATCGAGCTGATCTAGTCTTAGTGAAAGCAAAAGATAGAAAGTACAGAAAGCCAATTTTTTCAAGAACCAGGGGACTGAGCTGATCCAGCTATAAAATGAGCTGACCCAGTTAGGACTGAGATGACCCAATCAAAAACTGAGCCGACCCAGTGATCGTAACGGCTAGTTTCTGTAGCTTTTTGTAATGGCTAGTTTTTCAGTCTAAGGACTATTTCAGCCCTTCCAATGGCCAAAACTCCTTCTCCAACCATTATAAAGAGTATAAAAGGCTAGAGAAATATTTAAAAAATAAAATTAAGTGGATTAAAAGTAGATATCATTAAAATAGTAAGGTTCATTAAATATCAAAAGAAAAAGAGAGAAAAGAGAGGACCTTATGCATCAAATTCAGAGAACTTCAAAGTGTGATCATCCTCACTCATTCAAGCTTCCTCTCAGCCTTCAAAGGAGAGAATACTAAGCTTCAAGAGCCATCTTTTAGCCTCTCCATCAAGCTTCAAAAGAGTTTCTTTTTGTTTTTTGCTCTTATACTAAATTTTTATATTTGTATCTTTGTTTCTTTATAAGTTTCTTTGGAGAAAAGAAACTTGGGGTGTTGGTTGGTCCAACCCAAAAATTCGATGGTATAAAGGTTGTGGTTGGTGCTCCTAGGTTAAAATTAACTGGATTGATAGTGAATTCAAAAAACTATTGGTGTAGGATTGTGGTTGGTAAGCCTAGCAAAATCAACTAGATTTATTTATGATCTTAGGTCAAAATAAGCGCAACATAATCTAGGATTATAGTAGAACTCCTAAGAGTTTGGAGAGTAGACATAGGTGCGGGATTGCACCGAACCACTATAAAATCCTTGTGTATTTGATTGTGCTTTTACTTTATTTGCTTTACATATTTGCATTAATTAGTTGCTTTTAATTTCGCTGCTACACATTGCTCATTCACCATAAAGCATTCAAATTTCTTTTAATTAGAAGCACATATTAGCATTAGAGTTTAAATTGGCCAAACTTTTTAGAAACCCAATTCACCCTCCCTCTCCTCTTAGGTAGCCATACCTGGGCAACAAGTGGTATTAGAGCAGTGCTCCAATATTTATTTGTTGACCTAGCGATCAAAAGGCAAAAGATCTTGGCAACCCAAAATGGATGCTCTATTTAATGAAGGCCATTCCATAGATCGACTCACATTGTTTGATGGCTTAAATTATACTTATTCAAAAGCTAGGATAAAAATATTCATACAAGCACATGACTATAACTTATGAAATATTATTACAATAGCCCACACACATACAATGCTTTGATTGTTGATAAAGAAACAATCCAACTAAATGCTAAAGCCATGAATATACTTTATTGCTTTTTAGATTTAAATATATTTAATATAATTTTTTCATGTATTTCAGTGAATCAAGTATGGAAGAAATTGAAAATGATTTATGGGAGAGTAAATCAAGAAGAAGAACCAAGCTCCCAAGAAGTTAAGGAAGCTCACCCCAATCTATGCCTCATGGCTCATGAGGATGGAAAGAAAAAGAAGAAGAAAAGACAGGAAAAAGAAAGTTTTGATTAAGGGGGAGCAAGAAATAGAAAAGAAAAATGAGGAAGAGGAAGAAGACATTGCCAATCATTATCTCATGGCTAATGCAAATGAGGTAAATCCTGAAAATTCTTCCGACTTTATATTTGATGAATTATATAAAGTCTTTAATGAATTAATGGATAATTTTAAAAAATTAAGACTAAAAAATAAAAAATTTAAAAAGTCAAATCATCTCTTAGCTAATGAAAAGAGTAAATTATTAATTGAAAAAGAAGATATTTTGAAAGAAAATAATGCTTTAGCTAAAGAAAAGGAAGAACTTCTAAAATTAAAAAAATCTTTAGTTAAAGAAAAGAATAAACTCTTAATTAAAAAAGATGATTTCATGAAAGAAAAGAATTCATTTGCTAAAGAAAAAGAAAATCATTCAAATTCTGAAAAATCTCTTATGGAAGAGAACTCAAAACTAAGAAAAGAAACTGAAAGATTGAAGCCTATGCTTAACAAGTTTATAATTAGCTCTCAAAAGCTTCAATCTTTTTTGATCAATCAAAAAGCTATTTTTGATAAAACTAAAATTGGCTATAATTGATTAAGAAAATAGAAATTTATAAATAACATGTTTAGCAAAGCTTATTCTAAAAATCATTCTATAATTTTCTTTAAATGCAACAAAGTAGGCCATAAAATTTTTGAATGTAATATTAAGAAAATTGGTTATACTTTAGTTAAACAAATTTGGGTTCCAAAAGGAACCATATACTCTAACCTCAATGGACCCAAGATGGCTTGGGTACCAAGATCTAGAAAGTGATTTTTGCAGGTACATCAAGGATCCAATGAAATAAAAGAAGAAAAATATTTTGATGAATGTCTTGAAAATGAAATTAGATGGATGATGATGTTTTGATAAAATCTAAACTTCTCTCACATCATGCCATTATTGTTTAGTAAATATATTTTAATTATTAATTAGTATAATTATTGAGTATGTTTGATTGACTTTGATGATTTATTATTGCTTACAATGATCATACTCTATGAATTGAAAGTTTGAATGATTTGTTTCATGTTTTGATAAGTATGATTGATTTTCGTGCTTACAATGATTTGAATGTTTTGATTTTTTAAGTCAATATGCTCTTCTGTATATATCATGCTATGGATGAAATAGTTTATTTTAAAATTTAGCATAATATTTTAAGTCTTTCCATATCAATTTTATAATTAATGAATTTAAATTAAAAGATGCTTATTGGATATGAATGTTTAAATTGTTAAATTGCTAAACCAACAAGAGAAACTAATTTTTGACATTCCCCCATAAAATGCTTAGATATTGAGATTCTCTTAAAAAGTGCATAACTTAAGTACTTAAAAATAAGATATTCAATTAATATAAGATCAAGTACTTGAAGTGTTAATTTCAATTGTATCTTAGATTAACCCCTAAGGATTTCAAAATGCCCTAGTTGAATTGAACACATAAAGCCTTCATCTAGTTTCTCCTTAATTTAATCTTATCCTATTTGATCATTAGAACATCCCAATTGATTAATTTTTTATTTTTTAAATTGATTTGAATATCTTTCTTGATTATTGATTTGATTGTCTTTTCCTATCTTAAAAAAGAATTTTTTTATATGAATATTCATACTTTGTTCTGATTGAATGATTTTGAGAATTGAATTTGAGAAGTAGTTGTCTTGAATTCGTTGAAGTTGATATCAAGCAAGATGTTTTAAGAAAGTTATCATTTATTATTAAAGCTAAACTTTTAAAGAGGACTTTAGTTTTAAGTAATTGATATCAAACAGCATACTATTTTCCACGTATTTGATTGATTTATCTTTTGGCAAAAAGAGAAAAATATCTTTATTTCAAAACTAATTTTTTCCAACTATATGTTTGATATAATATTATTTAAAATAAATTTAAAAATATATATCTCTTCTGAATCTATAATTGCTTGATATTTCTTAAGAAAGGGAAGAGAAAGTTCCATGCAGAAATTTAAAAATTTAGGACTTTTTCAAATCATTATCCCATACAAGAGAGAAGGATCAAGCTTCAAAATAATCCTTGAATTTCTAGAGCAAGAAAGAATTTTAATTGCTTAGAAAATTAAGAGATTGGGCTAAGAAATTTCATGTTCTTTCGATCTATTTGAACTCAGTTTAAGAATTCTTTGGAAACATAATGTTTAGGGTTTAAAATTTAGACTCAGAAGTTTAAAGTGTCAATATTATATTGGATAATATAAGATTAGCTCGGACACTAAGGATATTTATTAATGGATTGAAAATTTATCTGCTTCTTGAATTTACCCACCTACCTTGGATCAGCAAGAGAATTTTATAGTTGCATAAAAATAAGAGTTGAAGGTCTAATTTTCAAAGTAAAAGGGAAGTAGATTGAGATGAATGTTGATAATATTGGATGCATGCTAGGAGTACCTTGGATTGTCTCAAGTAGTGATATATTTAAACATTATGTTAGTTTGAGATAATATCGAGGGCATTAAGGATATCAATGCCAATCAGCTAAGTGTAGAAATGGGACTACTATGATTAATAGGATCTTCTTCATATTAGTCATATATCATATTCTCCAGAAGATTTCACTTTGCATACCTACACTCATGCTATAATAGATGTCAGGATTAAGGATTCAGTAGTTAAGACAAAAGTAGCTCTACCTACATAGATCAATCATTCGAAGAGCTTAGATTGATTATTTGGTATATTGAATGAGAAAATATATTTATCGATAGAAATTTCATCAGAATCATTCTTTTTGTACAAAAATTTAAAAATTTACTTCACAGACACAGCAGATAAGATGAGATCTGATGGAGGCACAATCATCGATCAGAAAGGAGTCAATGTGATTGATTCAAGCTATTACTTTAGCGAGAGAGTATATGCATGACTAAGGTCAGTTATTTGGAGATACTAGACTACCCTCTCTATCTAGTCAACTTGAACTTTCTTCTTAAAGATATACCGATCTACTCTTCTTAGGATGCTAGGATTTACTTTTTTAGAACTTTAGTACTCCCTAGTAATCCATTTTTGTAAGTTATAGATGTCATACATTTTGATCATCTTGATATTTGTCATTCTTGTAGACATTCTTTTGAAAATAAATTATTTTTGATATATTCTTATAATTTTGAAACTCATTGATAAATATAATACTTAACTATCAAAACTTTCATAATTTATATCAAATAGCACATCATTGTCTTACACTTCAATGCTTTATCTTTTAGCAAAAATAAAAGAATATCTTTATCTCAAATCTAATTTTGCAAAACTATATTCTTGATGTTACATCATTTGAGACAAATCCAAAAGGTTCATATCTTTTCTAAACATAATTTCCTAGTATTTCATAAAAAAAAAGGGATGAAATGATCTTTCAAAGGATAGCAGAAGATCTATTTATAATTTACCTTGGATGATTTATTGATATTGATTCAAAATAATTTATCATAGTTTAAAATTCTTAAAATGGTTTGAATTTCAGATCAAGTTGTTATTTGATTTTATTTTCAAAGCTATTAAAATAAAAGAAGATTTTTTTTGGTATCAAGAAGATTCTTCTTAAAAAATTTCTCACACTTGATATCAATAGTTTCATTCTTGTCTTGAACTTTATTATATTTTTTTGGCAAAAGAGAAGAATGTTTTAAATAGAATATCTTTCTATGATTTATTTTGGATGATTTGTTGATATCAATTCAAATTAAGTTATCAAGATAATTTGATCTGAATTTAAATTGATTCATCCTTTTTGATCAAAAATTTTAATGATTAATATCAAATAGATCATTATCATCTTATATTCTATTGCTTTATCTTTGACTAAAAGAAGAAAATATCCTTGCGTATAATCTGGTCTGCATGAATATATTTTTGATATTATACCTTAAGACAAATTATAAGATTGATATATTTATGCTTCAAATTGATTGATACTACTTAAGAAGAGAAAGAGATATTTTCTGAAAAATTAAACAAATCTCTAAATGATATATCCATTTGGGACTAGATAGCTTATAATATGCCTTATATTTTATTGATTTATCTTTTGACACAAGAATAGTTGCTTTATCTCAAATATAAATTTTCATGCCTATATTCTTGCTATTATAATATTTGAGATAAATTCTTGTGATACATTTTTGAATGATTTACTTTAATATCAAAGTGAAGAGAAGTATTTTCAAGATTATATTATTCAAATTTTTGAAGCCTAAAGTTCTTATTAATTAAAATTGAGAAGTACATCTACATGGCATACTTTTGGATTTTAATGGATTGTTATCATTATAAACATCTTTTGAAGCAAATAAAAAGTAATTTTTTTAAAAGAAATTAGTTTCTACATGAGTGAATGCTATGTTTATTTAAATTAAATGCATAATTTAATACTTAATTCACTCAATTGATGCTTGCTCTCTTAAAATTTTATTTAATTTAAAAATAGTTTTGTTTGCAAAAGTAAGGAAAGGAAACACCAAAGATAAAATAATTACTGATGTAGTACCAATAAAATTTAAAAATCTAAGCTTAAAAGATAAATTTATATTAATTAAAGATTAATATGGTATCAATTAAATGTGCTTAACTTGAAAGATAAAGGGGGAGTAAGAAAAATTACAAGCTTATTCATGCAAATTTTGAAAAAAGAAAAAAAAAAGTGGGAGATAATGCTAAAAAATGAATATATATATATATATATATATATATCAATTTAATAATCTAAATTTAAAATATGCCTATTTTGAAATAAAGAGGGGGAGAAAGATGAAAAATAAATCAATCCAGCTATTAGTATGAAAAGCAGGGGGAGAGATATTTTCTAATTTAATTTGATTAAAAATATTAGCAAATTTGTGATCTTAAATTCTCAATCAATTATCTTATTTTGAGCTTTATTGTATTGATTTTAAATTTTAAATCAAATACCTTATAGTCTTTTCAATTTGTGCTTTCATATGTTTATTCAATTTGATTTACTTAATTTAAAGTACTATAAATTTAAAGTAGTGTCAGGCAAATAAATTATTCTTCAATAATTAAAAATTTGTTAAAGTGGTATCATTAACATGCTAGTTTTGTATTTTGATATACATGATTTGATAGCCCTATCATTTTTGATAATTAATTGGAGTTAAACTAAATTTAAAAATTCTTATAAAATCATTTGTATCAAAGTAATTTTTATTCAAGAAATAAATTTAAGAAAGTAATTCTTATTTACTTTGATACTATTATTGATTTACTTGATACATGTGCATATTATGCTTGAATTCTAATTTTAAATGATAGATTTTCTTTAAGAAAGGGGACGAATAAATATTTATGTGCATATTATGCTTGAATTCAAGGTCAAATCTTATGAAAAGCTCTATTCCTCTTAAAGGTTAAAAGTACATCTTTAAAAATTTAATTAAAAATTATATTCATTCAAAAAAAAGGGGAAGAGTCTTTAATATTTAAATTCAAGCTAATTTTTGAAAAGAAAGAAATAATCATTCAAAAAGAGAGATGATTCACTTAATTTGACTTTTTGAATTTGATACATCTCTCAATTTAATGCCTTATTGTTGATTTTGATGATTTTTCTTGTTCTTTTCTATGAGCCTTTTTGATGCTATCAAAAAGGGGAAGAGGTATATTGAATATATTCTTAAAGAATTAATACTTAAGAAACTCAATGAATTTCTTGCTTGAAACCTTAATACTCATTGATTTGAATTAAAATATTATTTTGATATGAGTATATAAATTATATAAAATATTATTTAAAGTTTTTATGAAGTGCGCATTTATATTTGTGTATATTCTCACTTCATATTTTATACGAGCCAGTTAGTTAAAATACATTAATTTTATTTTTGTGCATATACTCAAAGTTTTGTCATCATCAAAAAGGAAGAGATTGTTGACTCACTGATTGATTTTGATGATTCTAAAATATTGAGTAAAAATAATATTAATCATGTATTTCAAGAATGTATGTAGGTCTTCTCAGGAGTATAAATTAAAAAAATTAATTCAAAAAAAGATCCACACAAAAATCACCAAGTCAAGAGCTTTAAGAAAATTGAATTAATAAACATTCTTGAAGAAGGATAAAATCATAATTTTATAAAGTAAAAGAAAATCTATTTTGGAAGTCTCATGAATAAGCTTAGAAGATTTTTGATCTTTTGGAAGTAGTCTCATAATTTTTGAATAAATAAATTAGAAGAAAATTAAATTTTAGCAAAAACATCAACTCAAGGGATGACCCCTAGGTCATTCTCTTTTGAAATGGACTGCTCGGCACGCTTGGCATGCAAACTAGATTAACTCAGTCTGAGACTGAGCCGACCTAGTCTCAGTGGAAGCAAAAGATAGAAAGCACAAAAAGCCAATTTTTTCAAGAACTAGGGGACTGAGTTGATCTAGCTATAAACTGAGCCGACCCAATTAGGACTGAGTCGACCCAGTCAAAAACTGAGCCGATCCAGTGATCGTAATGGCTAGTTTCTGCAGCTTTTTATAATAGCTAGTTTTTCACTCCAACGACTATTTCAGCCCTTCCAATGGCCAAAACTCCTTCTCCAACCATCACAAAGAGTATAAAAGGCTAGAGAAATATTTGAAAAATAAGATTAAGTGGATTGAAAGTAGATATCATTAAAATAGTGAGGTTTATTGAATATAAAAAGGAAAAGAGGGAAAAGAGAGGACCTTGTGCATCAAATTCAGAGAACTTCAAAGTGTGATCATTTTCATTCATTCAAACTTCCTCTCAGCCTTCAACGGAGAGAATACTAAGCTTCAAGAGCCATCTTTCAACCACTCCATCGAGCTTCAAAAGAGTTTCTTTTTGTTTTTTGTTCTTATGCTGAATTTTTATATTTGTATTTTTGTTTCTTTAAAAGTTTCTTTGGGAGAAAGAAACTTGGGGTGTAGGTTGGTCCAAGCCAAAAATTAGATGGTATAAAGGTTGTGGTTGGTGCTCCTACGTTAAAACCAACTAGATTGATAGTGAATCTGAAAAACTATCGATTTAGGATTATGGTTGGTGAGCCCGGCAAAACCAACTGGGTTTGTTTGTGATCTCGGATCAAAATAAATGAACTGTAATCTAGGATTATAGTGAAATTCTCAAGAAGAGCTTGGAGAGTGGACGTAGGTGTGGGGTTGCACCGAACCACTATAAAATCCTTATGTGTTTGATTCTACTTTTGCTTTATTTGCTTTACATATTTGCATTAATTAGTTGCTTTTAATTCTGCTGCTACATATTGCTCATTCACCATAAAGCATTTAAGTTTCTTTTAATTAGAAGCACATATTAGCATTAGAGTTTAAATTGGCCAAACTTTTAATTGAAGGAGAAGTCCGAAAATAGTTTGGCTCCTAGAGGAATCCAACTGAAGAAGTTTGGAAGGAGTTCAGCTCCTGGAGAAATTCGATTGAAGGAAAAGTCCTGAAGAAGTTTGGCTCCTAGAGGAATTTGACTGATGGAGAAGTTTGAAAGAAGTTCAACTGATGAAGAACTCCAGAAGGAGTCTGGTTGATGGAGAAGTCCAGATAAAGTCCGACCGCCATAGAAGTTCTAAAGGGGTTCGACCACTGGAGGAGTTTGAGAGAGGTTCGACCATTGGAGGAGTTTAGCTACTAAAGGAGTTCGACTGGGGTTCGATCACTGGAGGAAGAATTCTCGATCAAAGCTCTTCAGTGATTACCAATTGCATTAGGTTAAGCATCAGACTAAACTTCGGTGAGAGTGGGGTTTATCCCCAATAATAGTCCCCCCACTCTCGAGTTCAAAATTTGAAAGAAGGAAGTATAAAAAGATGATTGTCGAAGTCCTTTTTCAGGCTCTACATCCATTGAGGTTGAAGCTCGGAAGAGATCTTATCTCCAGCCGAGGTTGAAAGAGATCTTATCTCTCGTTGATGTTGAAGTTGAAGCTCAAGAGAGATCTTATCTCTAGTCAATGTTGAAGGACATCTTATCTTCTGTTGAGATTGATGTTGAAGCTCATGGGAGATCTTATCTCCAGTCGAGATTGAAGGAGATCTTATCTCCTATTGAAGGGTTAGAGATTGATGGAGATCTTATCTCCAGCCGAGGTTGAAGGAGATTTTATCCCCTGTTGATGTTGACATTGAAGCTCAGGGGAGATCTTATCTCCAGCCGAGGTTGAAGGAGATCTTATCTCATGTTGACGTTGAAGTTGAAGTTCGAGGAAGATCTTATCTCCAACAAAGGTTGAAGGAGATCTTATCTCCTATTAATGTTGAAGCCTGAGGGAGATCTTATCTTCAACCGAGGTTGAAGGAGATCTTATCTCCTGTTAAGGTTGAAATTGAAGCTCGAGGAAGATCATATCTCCAGTTGAGATTGAAGAAGATCTTATCTCCTATTGAGATTAACGTTGAAGCTCGGAGAAGATCTTATCTCTAGCCGAGGTTAAAGGAGACGTTATCTCCTATTGAAGGATTGAAGCTCGAGGGAGATCTTATCTCTAGCCGAGATTGAAAGAGATCTTATCTCCTATTGAGGTTGATGTTGAAGCTCGGAAGAGATCTTATCTCCAGTCAAGGTTGAAGGAGATCTTATCTCCTATTGAAGGGTTGGCGCTTAGAGGAGATCTTATCTTTAGTCGAGGTTGAAGGAGATCTTATCTCCTATTGAGATTGATGTTGAAGATCGGGAGAAATCTTATCTCCATCCGAGGTTGAAGAAGATTTTATCTTCTATTGAAGGGTTGGATCTTGAGGGAGATCTTATCTCCAACTGAGGTTGAAGGAGATCTTATCTCTAGTTGAGGTTGACGTTGAAGCTCGGAGAGATCTTATCTCCAGCTAAGGTTAAAGGAGTCTTATCTCCTGTTGAGATTGATATTGAAGCTCGGCGGAGATCTTATCTCCAATCAAGGTTGAAAGAGATCTTATCTCCTATTGAAGGGTTGGAGCTTGGAGGAGATCTTATCTCCAGCCGAAGTTGAAGAAGATCTTATCTTTTATTGAGGTTGACGTTGAAGCTCGGGAGAGATCTTATCTCCAATTAAGGTTGAGGAAGATCTTATCTCCTATTGAGATTGACGTTGAAACTCGGAGAAGATCTTATCTCTAGCCAAGGTTAAAGAAGATCTTATCTCCTGCTCAAGGGTTGGAGCTCAGGGGAGATCTTATCTCTAGCTGAGGTTGAAGGAGATCTTATCTTCTGTTGACATTGAAGTTGAAGCTCGAGAGAGATCATATCTCCAATCGAGGTTGAAGGAGATCTTATCTCCTATTGACGTTGAAGTTGAAGCTTGGAGGAGATCTTATCTCCAGTCGAGGTTGAAGGAGATCTTATCTCCTACTGATGTTGAAGCTCGAAAAATAGTTCCAGTCCTGGGTTCCCATGCTTGTTGCTCATTGTGGATGCCGAGCTCATTATGGACGTTGGGCCTATTGTGGACGTCGAACTAGGACCTCTCTTACAAACCAGGATAAGGTTCTTTCTTTCACATTTGACATAGTCAGGTTGTCATAGAATAATATGTGTTAGGATTCTCCACCGAACTTCTTTCTTCTCCACATCTTTGGCCTATGAGGTTCTGACTTTTGCTCATATTAGGATGAGGTTCTCCTTCCATTCCTAATAGATGATAAGGGCACATTAGGGCCGTTGTCAGAGCCTCTCTTTTCATCTCATCTAAAATGAACGAGGCCTTCGACTTTATTCATGTTAGGATGAGATTCTCCTCCTGTTCCTAATCGGGCTATAGGGGCATATTAGGGCCATTGTCTGGGCCTCTCCTCTCACCTTGTCTTAAATAATCAGAGGTCTTTGACTTGCCCATGTTAAGATGAGGTTCTCCTCCTATTCCTAACATGGCCACTTTCTATTGCTTCTTTCCTATCGTCACATAGTTTTTGCACCAAGAAATAATAATGTTGAAATGGAGGAGTTTTATTGAAGAAAAATTATTGGCAATACATTCTCAGACATCTGAGTTTTAAGGTCATGGAGGCATTGTTCCTTCAAGCTCCTTTAGGCAATAAATTTCAGATCGGACGACCTCCTTTATTTCATATGGGCCTTCCCAGTATGGGGCAAGCTTTCTCTGACTTCGAGGCTGAGAGATGGCAGCTCGCTGAAGTACTAAGCCCCCAGAGATAGAGTTGATAATGCTGGAAAGTGGTCGATCTTCTTGTTGTTCCTTCCTCATTGGTGGTTCTAGCTGCGGCAGCATCCTTGGCTGATCTTCTCTTGCTTTAGATCGGCATCTGAGGAATTGACCCAACCGGCCTCTCCTGATGAGCTCCTCGATCTCGTCTTTGACCTGAATGCATTCTTCAGTATTGTGGCCATAATCATGATGATACAAATAGTACTTGCTTCGATTATGCTTGTTTGGGGGAGATCATAATTCTTCTAGTCTTGGTAGTTGATTCTTAATTTTCATTAGAACTTGAGTTTTAGGAGCATTAAGGGGGCATAGTTGTGGAACCTTCTGAGGAAAAAACTTCTTCATGCCCTTCTATCGGGACTTTTTTAATGATGAGCTCGAGAAGGAGTTCGGGCTCGCTTGCACTCGGGGAAAGTATGTGAGCATGGCCAAACTTCATTCGATCTTCTATCAGTGGTGAGTCTATTGGACTCGCCCACTCGTCGCTCTCCTGTAGCTTCCTCATCCTTCAACCTGAAGGCTTCTTTTGCTCAGATATATCCTTCAGTCCGAGCTAACAGATCGACAAAATCCCTAGGATACTTCTTCTCTATGGAGAACAATAAATCATTCTTCTAAAGGCCACCCTTGAGTGCGGCCATTATAACAAACTGGTCTAGGTTTCAGACCTCCAATGCAGCAGTATTAATCTGGGTGACATAAGTTCGGATCGATTCTCCCTCCTTCTGCTTGATATTCATTAAGGAATCCAAACCTCGATTGGGATGCCGGCTGCTAACAAAATGAGCCACAAACTGATGGCTCATTTGGTCGAAGAAGAAGATCATACCCAATTTCAATGTCGAGTACCAGTTTCTTGCTGCTTCCTTTAAGGTAGATGAAAAAGCTTGGCATAAGATGGCGTCTGGTACACCATGGAGCAACATCATGGTCTGAAAGGCCTTCAGGTGATCGATCAGGTCAGACGTTCTGTTATAGCTTTCAAGTTGAGGGAGCTTGAAGTTTGATGGAATGGGCTCTTGCATAATTCGAAGAGAGAAAGGAGGATCGGTGCAGATATCGTCATGGCGAACCGAGGCGATGCGATGGAGTTTCTCGATCCATCAGTCCATCTCTCAAAGTTTTTGATCAAGGACATCTTCTTGATTATAGATTTTGGAAGGCTTTCAACTGTAGATGGGGAGATCTCTTTCGAAGAAGAATCATAATCTGAACAAGGATCCTCTGCTCTCTATTTTTTCTTTCTAGGGGTGATGGGTATGCTAGCCCAAGTGCTTCTCCTTGGGGCTAGTTCTTGGCATCTCGATGGTGGGTTTTCTGGCAGAACCGCCACCGAAGGCTGCCGCATGCCCTGCACCATTTTGGTGAGGCCCTGAACCACTGCATCAATAGATTAAACTACTCCAAATCTACCATGGTCGTCGATGGAGGTGGAGGTTGAAGCACCGATGATGGGATAGGAACGAATGGATCTGGCTCAGATCTGATAGCAGAAATGGTAGATCTCTGAACAGTGGCCTTCTTTAGAGGCATTTCTTAGGATTGAGTGAGAGGATGAAGGTGAATATTGAAGAAGAAGATCCATAGGATCGATTGAGCACTCTTTTAAGAACAAGGATACCTTAAAAATAAAGGGCTCTTCCTCTAGCGCTAATCTTGTTGGTGCAGAATCTAGTTGTTATCGGATCGAGCTGGAGTTGAGAAAGAAGACGTCACCATCGGTGATCTGCAAAATAAAGTTTCGCCCGGAGTCGATGGTGGTGGCTTCGGTAGGACCCTCTGACGATCAAGTCGGCTCCTCTGGCCAACAGGAATAGAGTGCTTAGGAAAGAACTCAGTAGAATTTTGGGGAAGGAGAAGAGAGCTTAGAGAAAACATATCTGGAGGATTTCATTTTATAGATGGAGCATGTAGCGGACTGATAGTGACAGCCATAACCATCCGGTAGTGGGCCGCTCAGGGCTGCATGGGATTTGTTATGGAGAGGAAGAGGTGTCACCTATAGCAGACTGATAGTGACAGCCGTAACCATCTAGTAGTGGGCCGCTCGGAGCCATGTTGCATTTATTACTCATTTTGAACCCAAAATCTTTGATGAAGCTAAAAAAGATTATAATTAGATAAATACAATGCAAAAGGAACTTAATCAATTTGAAAGAAATAATGTATGGATCTTAGTATCAAGACCTAAAAATTATCCAATAATTGGTACAAAATGGGTATATAAAAATAAATTGGATAAAAATGGAAATGTAATTAGGAAAAAAGCAAGATTAGTTGCAAAGGATTATAATTAAGAAGAAAAAATTAATTTTGATCAAATCTTTTCACCTGTTGCTAGAGTAGAAGTAATTAGACTTTTAGTCGCTTATGCATGCTTTATGAATTTCAAGCTATTTCAAATGGATGTTAAAAGTGCTTTTCTAAATGGATATATTGCCGAAGAAGTCTATGTAGAACAACCTCCCAATTTTGAAATTCATGCTTTTTCAAATTATGTTTTTAGATTAAACAAAGCATTATATGGTTTAAAACAAGCACCTAGGGCTTGGCATGAAAGACTAAGTAAATTTTTGCTTAATAATGGATTTTCAAGAGAAAATGTAGATACAATCCTTTTGATTAAAAGAGATCATGATGACATCTTAGCAATATAAATATATGTTGATGATATTATATTTAGATCTACTAATGAAATTTTATGTCAAGATTTTGCTAAGCTCATGTAGGGGGAGTTCGAGATGAGCATGATGGATGAACTAACATTCTTTCTCGGACTTTAAATCAAACAAACAAAAGAAAGGATCTCCATCACTCAAAATAAGTACACAAGAGAACTACTCAAGAGATTTAGGATGGAGAGCTCCAAAGCAAGTGGTACCCCCATGAGTCCATCATGTAAGCTTGACAAGGATCAAGGAGGTAAAAGTGTTGATCAAAAACTTTATAGAGGCATGATTGATTCTTTATTGTATTTAACTGCTAGTAGATTAGATATCATGTTTAGTATTTGTTTATGTGCACGATTTCAATCTAATCCAAAAAAATCATATTTAAATGCTATAAAAAGAATACTTAAATACGTAAAAGGAACTCAATCCATAGATTTATGGTACTCTAAGAATTCATCAATCGATTTAATTGGATATTCAGATGCAGACTTTGCTGAATGTAAATTAGATAGAAAAAGCACTAGTAGAACTTGCCAATTTCTAGGAGTTAACTTAATCTCTTGGTTTAGCAAGAAGCAAAATTCGATAGCATTGTCTATAACCGAGGCCGAATACATTACAGTTAGAAGTTGTGGTGCACAAATCTTATGGATTAAGCAATAACTTGAGGACTTTGACATCAAACTAAACAAAGCTCCCATAAGATGTGATAATTCTATTACCATAAATCTAACTAAGAATCCAATCCAACACTCTATATCAAAATACATTGAAATAAGACATCATTTCATAAGAGAGCATGTTCCAAATAATGACATAATTCTTGATTATGTTTGTACTAAAAATCAATTGGCTGATATTTTTACTGAGGCCTTTAGTGAAGATAAATTCTATAAGATTAGAAGAGAATTAGAAATTCTTGATCCCCTAGCCTAAACATTATTATGATTTCAAGCTTAAATCTATCAAAAATGACATTAATCTTTATCTTGAGCCTATATCTCAAATTTTCTATCTCAAAAAGCTTAAATCTAACCTTCCTTAATCATTCTCATGAATGAAATTTCAGTCCTTAAAATCTTTTTTTTTTCAAAATTTTTCCATCTCTCTTGAATCTTTGAAGTTCAAAATAATTTTGTTTAATGCATTTATATTATTCAAAAAGGGAGAGATGTGTTTTTAATTCATGTTGTTCATAAATAGAATTTTTTAAGAAAAAAGAAAGATATTCATTCTAAATTTATTGTGTTCTTTCAAAATGGGGAAGAAAAGCTAAAAGGTAAATTTATCCAACAATAAGTATGGAAAAGAGGGGGAGAAAATATTATGTGATGAATTTTCTAGTATTTACCCTTAAAAAATAAGAGAAAAGATGTTTGTTTGTTAAATATTATCTAGTTAGCCTTGATTGAATATTCTAATTAATTTGAGTTAAGGATAATAAACTTTGATTGTTTTATGATCCTTTTAACTTAAGCCTTCATGTGATTATTCAATTTAAATTCAATTGATTTGATTACCAAATTATTTTTGATAACTAATTAGAGTTAAAACTAATTTAAAATATATTCTCATGCTAAAAAATTAATTTTGATACATACTTCTAATTTTGAAACTCATTTAAAAATATGAATATAATATAGAATTTTTAATGTGCCTTTAGAAATCTTTGTAAAATCATTTTTGCTCTAATATTATCTTTATTTTGCTCGATACATTTCTGATATATATCTTTTTCGAGATTAATTGACTGAAATTTATTTGAGAAAAGGAAAGAATGATAATGAATTAAATGTTGTGCTTGATTCCACTATTCAAATTTTTGAAAAGCTCCAATTCTCTTAAAGCTTAAAAGTACATACTTGAAAATCTGTTCAAAGAATCATATTCATTCAAAAAGAATGAGAGCCTTTGATATTTGAGTTTAAGCTAATTTTTTGTAAAGAAAGAAATTTTAAATGATGAGCTTGTAAAGGAGAGCTGATTCATTTGATTTGATTCAATTTTTTAAATTTGATACATCTATCATTTGACATATCCTATCACATCTTTGATTCCTCATCTGATTCAGATGCTTCTAGTTGTGATCTCTACTAGATTTAGTTTAGTCATCTTTGTATTAGATTATGATCTAGTATCTCTTAGTTGTTTCTATGAGTTGTTGATCAAGTCATAGTTGGTTATTTTTTTTTTGGATCAAACTTATGGCATTGGTACTATTGGCTGTTTGGGTCATGGATAGTTGTATCCATGAATTTTGTATATTTTGATGGCCTAATTCTCATGAATACTTTTGATATCTTTATATTTTGTATGTTTAGCACTTATATATTTTGATGACTTGATGTTATGATAATCATTTGGATATAAATATGTGATGATGTCATTTGAATGATGTGAAATGAAACCTTTGTGAATTGGCTAAATTTCATTATTGTCATTATGTTGTAAATCAAAAGTTTTGTTATAAACTCTTGTTCTAACAGGAAAATATATGGAATAACTTAAGAAAGAGGCTTTTTTATTTTTGAATTTTGAAATCCTTTAAGATCTTACTTGATGATGTCAAAAAGGGGGAGTAGAGTAAATAAAATTGGGCTATAAGCAAAATTGAAGTAAAATTGATAAAAAAAATAAAATAGAAGTAAAATTGATAAAAGAAATAAGTAAGTCAAATACTTTTGCAAATCATTTAAATGTCTAACTATAAGTAATCATCAAACTACTCTTGATGCCATATTGGTCAAATAATTGAATATAATATCCTAGTATGTGATCTAGCATGTTCTTTCAAAATTTTTGAAACCCTTAATTAATACTTCTACATGCTTTATTTTTATTTATGCTCAAATATTTTGTCATCATAAAAAAGAGAGAGATCATTGCTCTAAGAATTGATTTTGATGATTACAAAGTATTTGAGAGAATTACTAATGAATTTGGCTTGGAAAAAGACTTTTTGTATTTCAGGAGCAAAATTATAATTTTATCAAGTTTTGATTGGAGAGCTTCAAGAGCAAGTATAGAAGATTTCTAATCCTTTGGAGGCAGTCTCATGATTTTTGGATGCTTATTTTGGGACAAAATCATGTTTGACGCGAAAGGATCGACCCCTAGGTCGTCTCCTATTGAAAAGGGCTGTTTGGCACGCTGTCTCTATGCCAAGGGTCGATCCTACGGTCGACCTCTACTGTTTCAAAGGCTAAAAGTATAGAATGGCTATTTTTCTGAAATTTTTCTCAGAGGTTAACCTCGAAGTTGACCCCTGCAATGAAAATTTTTTTGTAATAATTATTTTTTTCTTGTTTTGGCAGGTCTTAATGGTTTTTTTAATATCTCCAACAGCTACAAATCTTGCCCAAGATTCTCTCCTCTACCTATTGAAGATTTAAAAGGCTTTAAATAGGAAAAAACATAAGAGATTGGTGTGATTCAATTTCAGCCCTAAGCAAAAGTCATCTTCAAGCAAAGAAGCCTTTGTTTCAAGTTCACCTACCTCTCAAGAGCTCCTTCAAATCTCCAACAATCTTGAGGAAAATCAAAGAAGCTTTCTTCATTATTATGAAAAGTATTCTTAAGGTTTTATTTGCTCACAAAGGGAGCTAAACTTATATTTGATTGTCATTAAATCTTTTACTCTGCTTTACTATTTTGATTCAAGTTTTGGAAGGGTTCCAAAACTTGGGAAGGTTGATCCTAACCTTAAATAGGATTGTATTGGGTTGGCTTGTATTCGAAAAATAAGTGTTCTAGCCTGGGATAGCTAGGATTGGAGGTTTTCAATAGTGTATTCAGTTTGAATATGAATAGAGGATTTTTATTTTCATGTAGGAGCTTGGGGAGTAGATCTAGGTGCAAGGGAAGCACCGAACCACTATAAATCTTGCTTGTTTATGTTGTGCTTGCTATCTTTCTTTCCTTAGTTTGTTAAATTTTTGCTCTCTAATCTTTTATATTTTTTCTCTAATCTAAATTACTTCACACACACATCTTGCATATCATCATTCAATCTTGATATCTTTAAATTAGCTTTAAAATTTTAAAAACCCAATTCACCCCCCCTTAGGTTGCATAGCTGGGCAATAGGCATCAATGTTTTAGTCACTCTTGCTTGTTGCGGCCATCGGTCAATACTTGATCCAGGCAGATTTCTTGCAGCCAAACTACTTTTAGTTGGACGTCTTTCGGGCCTCTTCGTCGATTGAACCCCTATCAAACTTCTCTTCCAGCCAAATTTCTTCTAGCCGTTTGAAAGGATCACGGCATACACCTTCAATATAACAAATAAAAGCCAATGCATGGTCAATCTTGAGAACCTCTGAACTCCTCTAGAATAATAATATCCAAGAGCCCTTCATCGCTTGCAATCACCCCATCCGAACTATAGTTGTTATGTGTACAACAAACTAGCACATCACTATAATGGATATCACAATCTGTAACAAATCCCACATGGCCCCGAATGGCCCACTAACAAGTGATTGCGGTGATCACTATCAGTTTGTTACAGGCTCTGGGGCTATAAAAGGAACACTCCGGATACATTTTCTTCAGACTCACTTCTCAAAATTTTGCAATTTTTTTGACTGAGCACTCCATTTTTGTTGGCCGAAAGAGCTGACTTGATCGTCCGAGGATCATATCGGAGCCACCACCCTAAACTTTGGACTAGACTTATTTTGTAGGTCACCGACGGCGATCTCGTCTTTTCCAACTCCAGCACTTCTCCAACGACAACCAAATTTGGCACCAACCATAGCATATCTAGATTATGAAATCTAGAAAATGGATATGAAAATAGCTTTTCCAAATAGAAAGCTAGATGAAGAGGTGTATACGATATAACCTAAAGGGTTTACATCCACAGACAAGTCTAAGATATGCAAGCTTTAGAGATCTATTTATGGATTGAAGTACGCATCTCAGAGTTGGAACAAGCATTTTGATAAGATAATCAAAATGTATGGCTTCATTAAGAATGGAAAGGAACCTACATACATAAGTAGGCTAATGGTTCCATGGTTGTATTTTTTATGTTCTATGTGGATGATATTCTCTTAATTGAAAATGATGTCCTTGCATTATAAGGAATAAAAGTTTCACTATTATCATAGTTCTCCATGAAGGATCTGGGAGAAGCATCCTATATCCTAGGGATGAAGATCTAAGAGGTTGCTTGGGTTGTCCTAGTTCATAAAGATACTATGCTGAAATGATTCAGCATGGAGAATTCTAAGAAAGGCTATCTTTCGATACACCATAAATTTTTTTTTTCGAAGAGGGATTATCCGACAACACCTCAAGAAAGAGAGCATATGAGTAGAATTTCATATACATAAGCAGTGGATTCTATCATATACGCCATGATATGTATGAGACCAGATGTGGCATACACACTAGGGATAGTGAGTAGATACCAGTCTAATCTGGAAGAGAACCACTTGAAGGTTATAAAAATTATCCTTAAGTATTTAAGAAATACTAAGAACAGTAGCTTGTATATAGTTAGTCAGATTTAAAACTTATGGGATTTATAGATTCTAGTTTTCAATCTGATCATGACAATAGTAAGAGTGTATTGGAATATATGTTTACCCTTAATGGTAGAATTGTCTATTAAAAAAGTTCCAAGCAGCATGTTGTGACTGACTCAGTTTACAAGGTGGAGTACATCTGGCATCTGATGCTGTAAAGAAAGCTGTGGCTAAGAAAATTTATCACCAAGCTTGGAGTGGCATCTTTCTTTGATGGTCAGGTTTTACTTTACTATGATAGCATTGGAGTCATTGCTCAAGCAAAAGAATTGAAGGCACTTAACAGATAAAGCATATTCTATGTCGCTACCATCTTGTTCGAAAGATCGTGGATCGAGGTAACATCTAGTTTCAGAAGATCGATGGAAAGAAGAATATGGCCGACCCATTTACTAAAGCCCTTATGGTCAAGGAGTTTAATGATCATAAGTCAAAGATGGGTATATGATACTATACCAATTGGTTTTAGTCCAAATAGGAGTTGTTGGAAATCGTATTCCAAAGTCAATTATCAGTTTGTTGATGGTTGAGCTCATTTATATAATTGTATGTGAATTAATTATTAATAAATATTATTTGACTTTTTCATCATAAATTGTGCATCTTCTTTTAATAAACTTCTGTGTTGTGATGAAATTTTTAAGACTATTTAAAATCAATAAAAAAGGATTTATCGTTTAGTTCTTAAACTTGTTTGTGATCAAACAATATACTATTACTAAAATGATAGCTATATCAAGTATAGATCATGGTGTGTTATATGGATTGGTTATCCTTTTAACCAAGGAGTGCAGAGATATTGGTATGACATATAACTGAAATATAAGAGTATATTTCACTAAACATGGCCAACTCTAGAGCATTCTGCTATCAAGATATGCTCCAAAGGGATTCAGTATGAGAGCCCCTCTGATCTGAGATCATCATGGTGACTTGCAAGCAACTTACCGTGCTTTAGTGCTAGACTATCTAAATTTTTAATTCAGTGACGAAAGATTTTTGAGCACAGTCAAGTACTTATAGAGTCAGTTAGTGAGTTAAGATGGGATTGACCAGTTCTAGTTTCAGGAGATGTGCTATATTATGTTTCAATTTAGTAAAGCCTTGGCTAAGGTAGCCCTTGTGAGGAGTCACGAGACTAATTAGGTTGATACACATTAGGGATGTACTTATCTAGAGTTGACAATTTAACTTTTAATCATCCTAAACATCGAGGTCAAAGGGATCAATTATATGGTAACCATATTCTAGTAGATTTTGAATGTTGCTTCATGTACATTCGGCCTATCTGAATATTAGGTACCATAGCTAGATGGTCACATCGATTGGTATAAAAATTTATTTCTATACTACTAGCTTAGGTTCGAATCTATGGGGTCACACACAAAAGAAGTACCTGTCTAATGAAGATTACTGATCAAGAGTCCCATTAGATTGGAATACTACGATCAAGAGTACCACTAGACTAGAACTCTATCATTATTGAAGGATTGATTAGCAATTAGATTACTAATTATCTCAATTTAACTAAGCAATGTATTTTGGATCAAATCTAATTGAATTAGATTCAATTTGATTTGACCAAATTAGGTTATGAGATGACCTTATTGCTAAGAGAGACTGGTTCCTGATTTGATTAGGACATGGGCTTGATCAATTTCTTATTTGATTAGGATTTAATTGAGTTGGTTTGATTTCTAATTAGATTAGGTTCAATCTTATCTATTTGGCTCTAATTAAATAGGATTTAGTTAGAACTAGATGATTGAAACCAAGAGTCCAAAATGTTTGGACTTCTCCCCATGTGCCACCTATTCCCATGCCCTTCTTAGTTCATGCAAGAATGGTTTTTGCATGAAGATTTCTCATGCCTAGATATATGGTTTCTCATTCTTTGCCACCCACTCTTGGATGATGATAAGATTTGGTTTGAATTCAAAACCAGTTTGAATTTAAATTAGACCTTATCTTATCTTATCATCCCTTGGATGCTACCCTTGAGAAGGTGTCTTTTAAGGGGGCATGTGCATGTGATTTGAGAATGATTTTACCATGGTTTTTCTCATGCTAGAATGAGATCCCACACCCCTTCTTCATGCCCTAGATGGATAGGATAAGAATGGTTTTGAATTTGACTCAAACTAACTTCCTATCCTTATCACAACTCCTTGAATCTTATTTCTTTCTTTATCTTATCTCTTGTGTCCACCCATTATAAGAAAGGTTCTCATTCTGGGTGTGTGCACCATTCCTTTTTATTATGAAAATAAGATAACCAAAGAGTGGGGGCGTGAGGTTTGGGGTAGGGACTCCTTCTGCATGTGAAATAGAGGAAATTTGTCTCCTCTTGGGTGAGTGATTTCGCCCTAGGCATTAGGGTTCTAGGAGAGAAGAAAATCAAATAGAAAATGTGTTTTGTCAAATCTTCTTCTACCTCCCTACATCCTCTATTGATCGGTCTTCAGCATCAGAAAGGTTTGAGTTGTCCAAGGAAGGAGATCAGATCAATAGTCTAGAAGTCTTCTACGCGAGCTAGCACTCCCATAGAATACTAATCATGACAAGGGCCTTATATGGATGATTTATAGAGGCCGAACACTCTGTATAGCTGTGAGCGACCAGCAGAGCCTCAAATCTAAGTATTTCAGTAGTGAAGATCATCTACCTACACTCAGGTATAAGGTTCTGAACCTTAGAGGATCGATCTAAAAGTTAGATCAGGTTCAGGGCATCGATGTGATCGATACATGTCCTTTTAATTTCTAATTTTAATTGCACAATATTTCCTATTACTAATCTTGGATAGGTAGTTTAGATCTGATCTGTTGCATGTTTATAGATTAAATCATTTAATCTAACCTGCTTTCGCTAAAAATTTTGAAATAACATACATCAACCTGCCTAGTTTTCTTTCAATTTGCCACACTTCAACATGGGACTATGTATGTAAAAGCTATGATTGTTAAGGACTTGAAGGGCACAAATATAGTTGAAGCTAAGGAGTCTGATGTTGAGGCAATAGTTATTTGTACTCTAGATGAAATTGATAGAAATAGTCAGGTTGCAGCACTTGTAGCTAGTAACAAGTCTATTGATGAAGATGATGATCCTAATTATATGCCAATGGAGCAAAATGAAATTGAGGAGACTTTAAACGATGATGAGTTCGAGATAGATGATGAAAAATATGCAAAAACTATGAATAAGAAGAAAGATGTAAGGCAAAATGGCATTGATAATGTTGGACCATATGCTATTGGACTAGATGCTGTTGGATCAGGTATTGTTGGACCAACTGCTGAAGAGGGGCAAAGAGAGTTAGATGATTACCATAGTGAATATGATACTTCAGATCTTGAAGTCCTAACTCCAGATAATAGTGAGGATGAGTAGGTTGAATCTAGAAAGGAGAGGAGTGTAAAGTACACATATTACAACCTAAAGTATGATAACAGAAATGTGATGTTAGAACTCTATTACCTAGCTATGCAACCCAAGAAAGGGGGGAGGGGTTGAATTGGATTTTTAATATTTTAAGTGATGTGTGAACCACAAAGATGAAGTAAAAAATTAAAAAGCAATGTGCAGTGGCTGCTGTGAGCAAAGTAGAGAATTGAAAAGTAAGTATGCAAGAAAATAAAATAAGGATGAATGAGAGCAAATCAACACACCACAAATAAGGAAGGTTTATAGTGGTTGATGCCAACCTTGCACCTACATCCACTCTTCAAGCTCTTACTTGGAAATTCAATCCATTAAAACATATTCAAAGCGAATACAACATCGGTAACCTCTAACCCTAGCTATCCCTAGCTAGAATACTTATTTTTCGAGTACAAGCCAACCTAATATATTTTGATTCAAGGTTTGGATTAACCTTCCCAAGTTTTGGAACCTCCAAAACTTAAAACACAATAATAAAAATAGAGTACAAGATAATGATAATTGTAAAACAAGTTTATCCCCTTTAATGCGCATAATAAGACTTTAAAAAAATACTTTACAAAATAGTGGAGAAGCATTTTAGATTCCTCTTAGAATGAATGAAGGCTTGAATGAGCTTTAGAGAGGTGGTTGAGCTTGAATTGAATGCTTCTATGCTTGAAAGGGAGTTTTTCACTAGGACTGAATATTTTCTTAATTTTTCTTATGTTTTCCCTCCATTTGAATGCCTTTATATCTTCAATGAATGCTAGAGAGTGAATAGTGCTCATTTGTAGCTGTTGAAAAGCCATTAATAAGCATTAAATACAGCTAAAATAGATTGAAAAACTAGCCGTTATAAAAATTTTTCTGTCGCAGAGATTGACCCTATGGTCATCCCCTAGCACAAGGGTCAACCCCAGTCGACCTCTATGATAGAAATACAAAAGATAAGTTTGTCGACCTCTATGGTAGAAATACAAAAGATAAGTTTTTGTATTCTAGCTTGTAGAATAGTAGAAGTCGACCCATGAATCGACCCTTGGCACAAGGGTCGACCCTAGGATCGTCTCTTTTTGGTATGCCGGCCAGGAACAAGAGTGCCAATCAGCTTGTTTCAGTAGGGGTCGACCTAAGACTCCATCCTTTTGCTCAAACTTGATTTTCTTTAGTTTTTGACTTTAAAAAAATATGAAATTACCTCCAAACGATCTAAATTCTTCTCTAATACTCTTGAGACTTCCAAAAAATATTTTTTTATCTCCAACTTGATAAAATTATATTTTTGCCCTTCTTCAACCTTCTTTGATAAATTTGAAAATTTTTGTAAAATTTGAAATGCATAATTATTCCTTTTTCTAAATAAAAAATTATTAGTACTCTCCTCAAATGTTTTATAGTCATCAAAATCAATTCTGGGAGTAACAATCTCTTTCTTTTTGATGATGACAAAATATTTGAGCATAAGCAAAAAATAAGACATATATAAAGCATTGGAGTAAAAGGAATGCCATTAAGGATTTCAAAATTTAAAATACAATAGTGTACAAGAGTCTTCAATTTGGATCCAAATAATTTGATTTGATCTTTTAGACCATTTTAGAAGCGAAGTTTGCAATTCATTAATTTTGTATAGGAATTTGTTAGGACATATAAGATAAAGATTCTTAAGCCGTTATATTGAGCAAATTTTGAAATTTGCCAAGACAAGTGAGACAAATTTGAAATTTTATATTTTGAATATTTTGTTTGAAATTTGCGTTTTGAATACTCTAAACAAGTTGCTATACTCTGAACAATTTGCTTTTGCATTCTAAATAATTTGCTTATTGCCAACTTTCTGAATAATTTTGAATATTTTGTTTGAAATTTACATTTTGAATACTCTAAAAAATTTGCTATACTTTGAACAATTTGCTTTTTCATTCTGAATAATTTGCTTATTGAATTTGCTTTACTCTGAACAATTTGCTTTTGCATTCTGAATAATTTGCTTATTGCCAACATTACGTACTATACGTACTCCCTCTTTTTGACATCATCAAATATTATCTCATGAAGTTCCTTTTAGAAGGAAAGACTCCTTACTTTATTTCCTATATTTTGCTAGAGTAAATGTTCATCAAGAATACATAGCATTTGTATACCAACTTACAAGCCATAATTACACAAGATATTTTAATTACTCAAAAGACATTATTCATAAGCCAAACAACATTCATATAAATAGAAACCAAAGTCATATATATATATATATATATATATATATATATATATATATATATATATATATATATATATATATGTTTGTATATATATATATATATATATATATATGTGTGTGTGTATATATATGTGTGTGTGTGTGTGTGTGTGTTGTGTATACATATATATATATATATATATATATATATATATATATATATATATATATGTGTGTGTGTGTGTGTGTGTGTGTGTGTGTGTGTGTGTGTGTGTTATATATATATATATATATATATATATCCAAAATATAACTTAAGAGTCATAAGAACAAGTAGTCAAAATACATTTCCTATCTAAAATACTAAAGTATCATAAGTCATAGGCCATCAAAATACATAAGTCATGGACAAACAAGGAATACAACATCCATGAATCAACCAAAATACATAAGCTTTAAGTTATATCCTAAGTACACAAAGCTAACTAATCAAGATCTAGTAGAGGAGTCGACTAGATCCACCAGAGTCAGAATCAGAAGAGGAATCAGTGATATGATGTGGAGTATCAGAAGTAAAGCCATGAGCCCAACTCTGACCATGTCTGTCTTGGCCTCGAGTAGAACTACTAGCATAAGCAGGTGGACGAGAGGGCCTGCAACCTAGGAAGATGAAGTCTGGGTCAAAAGAATGAGTCTGATCGAATCAAGCTTTCCCAAAGCTCTTAATAATGACTACATCGGTGAGCAAATCCTAGCAATAATATCTTCTTAGAACCTCTTATCTCCTTCCTCATAGCTGCGATCCCTGACTCCATAAAGCCATGAGCCTCCCAGCTTCAGCTAGTAAATCTAAAATCTATATGGGATCTCCTAAATCTTGGCTGGTAGGAAGTGAAAGACTCTTGACCTCTCTCTATAAAATTGAAACTCTAGAACTAAGATAAAAAACTATCTAAACCAAGTACTCAAGCATCACACTCATGTCGAAGATTATAGTGGTAATGTGAGGAACTATAGAGTAATCAGTAGAAGGTGCCGAGTGTGAGCTCTCCCCCCAAGTAGTCCCTTGAGCTAACATGACGATCCTAGCAACCTCCTGTGTAAGAGTTTGAAGCTGATCATCAACAAATCTAAAGGTAGAATGATGCTGTCAATGCATAGACCGTGGCTCAGAAGAAGTGCCACCAACTGCCTCTAAAGGTCTAGCCTCATGATTAGAAACAAACTATATATTAAATGAAGCTTTACAATCATGGGGTGGAGATGAAGGTCCCTCTCTCTCAACCCTATCCTCATCCTCCTCCTCTATTCCCTTAGACCAACCACCATCACTTTTCATAAAATCCATTCGATGTAGAGTATGGTAGTTAATCGTGTCAGTATGAGATAATCTACTGGTAGCCTTCCCCTCATAACTCATACCAAACCTCCTAAATACTAGCATGAGAGCCATACTATAAGGTAGATGAGCCTTAAACCTATTTAAGGTCTCATGCATGGCTTCAATCATCAAAACAAGAAGGTTTAGGGAAATCTCACAAACAAAGTGATACATCATATAAATGTCTTTGCCCGAAAGAAAATCATGTCTCCCTCCTCTCAGAAAAAAATAATTTGGTAACTATGTGATGTAAGAGCCTCATTTCAATTGATAAGAGCTTAGCATCTAGCTTGCTAAGGTCTCCTACATAGCCACTCCCCAAAATTACCCGAAATCTATCTTTTTTATTTGGAAGCTCCATCTTAGAATAACCCTCACAAGGTAAATGAAGAATTTCTCTCAAATGAACTAGGTCTAACACTATTTCCATACCTTTAACCACAGATTTAACTACCCTTCTTTGGTACCCCAAATTTAGATAAAATTCTCTCATAAGGTCAATATAGGTAATCTCTTTTAATAGACAATAAAATCTCCAACCTTGCTTTTGAATTTTTGATCTAATAGAAAAGTCTACTTTTTCAAAAAATTGAAAGTCAATATTCTTCCCAGATTCTACTTTTCTGCCAAAAAGAGGTACCTTACTAGGGTTGATAAAGAAGGGTGATGGAGCTAGAACAAGGGCTTATGCAGGAGCTGAAGCCGGTGACGAAATTGGAGCGATCCTTTTTCTTCTTTTCTCTTCTTCTAATCCATGGGTCGACTTTCTTCTTTGAGGGAACTTCGTCCTTGGAGCCATTGGGAGCAATGAAAAGCTAGAATCCAACCAAGAAACTTAAGGAGAGGAAGAAAGGAAGGGAATTTGAGAGGGAAAAAGAGAGTTTGAAGAAGGATGGCCGATGGTGGGAAGAGGATTTTGATCGCTTAGGGCTTTTAGAAATCCAAAATTTTCACTCAAAAGAGAGAGAAGGAGGTGAGGGATTTGGTTTCTCTAAGATCGATTTTGAGGGGGGAACAAGAGAAGATGGACGATTTCAAAGATTTTGTTGTTAAAGGCAGAAGAGGACTCGGTGCGGGAGTGAGGAAGGAATAGTGATGGGAGGTCAACCCTTTTGATTGAAAGAAAGTCCTTTAAAAGAAATAGCATAGCCAAAGGTCTTAGTTTGAAAAAGGTCAAGAATGCCCTAAGATCGGCCCTAAGTTCGACTCATGGGTCGACCCTGGGGTCATCCCATGGCACAAAAAACTTAAAGAAAATGAAAAAAATTAGAGAAAAATTTAGGGATTAAAGAGAAAGATTGCAATTATAAGATTGACTAGTAGGGAAGACCAAATTTGAGCTTTCTAAGGTAGAAAAAGAGAAGTGAGCTCAAAAGATTAATTTAAGATAATTTGGATAAGTAGAACTTAGAAACAAAAAGATAATTAAGCTGAAGGATCAAGGATTCTTAGTTTTCTCCTAATTTTGTAGAATCTATCCTTACTTAAAGCTTTAGTGAAAATATCAACCAATTATTTTTCAATACAAACATAATCAAGTATTACATCATTATTTTGAACATGTTCTCTTATAAAATGATGTCTTATCTCTATATGTTTGGATCTTGAATATCGTATAGGATTCTTTGTTAGATTTATTGTAATAGTATTATCACATCTTATGAATGTTTTATTAAGTTCGATGCGAAAGTTCTCAAGTTGTTGCTTAAGCCATAGGATTTGTACACAGCAACTTATGGCTGCAATGTATTCATTCTCGGCCACCACCGGATTTTATTTTTTGCTAAACCATGAGATTAAGTTAATTCCTAGGAATTGGCAAGCTCCACTAGTATTTTTCTTATCTAATCTACATCCAGCAAAGTCTGTATCTGAATATCCTATTAAGTTAATTGATGAATTCTAAGAAAACCATAATCCTAAAGTTTGAGTTTCTTTTAGGTATTTTAAGATTCTTTTAATGGCATTTAAATATAATTCTTTAGAATTAGATTGAAAATGAGCACATGAAAAAATACTAGACATAATATCAGGTCTACTAGTAGTGAGATATAGTAAAGAACCAATCATGCTTTTGTAAAGTTTTAAATCAATACTTTTATCTCCATCATCCCTGTCAAGCTTACATGATGGGCTCATGAGGGTGCCAATTATTTTGGAGCTCTCCATCCCAAATCTTTTTAGTAGCTCTCTTATGTACTTGCTTTGGTTGATAGAGATTTCTTCCTTCGTTTGTTAGATTTGAAGTCCAAGAAAGAATGTAAGTTCACCCAACATACTCATCTTGAACTCCTCCTGCATAAGCTTGATAAAGTCTTGACATAAAATTTTATTAGTAGATCCAAATATGATATATCAACATATATTTGTATTACCAATATATGATCATGATTTTTTCTAGTGAAAAGAGTAGTATCTACATTTTTTCTTGAAAAACTATTATTAAGTTAAAACTTACTTAGTCTTTTATACCAATCTCTAAGTGCTTGTTTTAAACCATAAAATGCTTTGTTCAATTTAAAAATATGGTTAGGAAAGACATGATTTTCAAAATTGGGAGGTTGTTCTACATGTACTTCTTCAATAATATATCCATTTAGAAAAATACTTTTAATATTCATTTAAAATAACTTAAAATTCATAAAACATTCATAAGTAAGCAAAAGTCTAATGGCTTCTAATCTAGCAACTGGTGCAATGATTTCATCAAAATCAATTTTCTCTTCTTGGTTATATCCCTTTGTTATCAATCTTGCTTTATTTCTAATTATATTTTTATTTTTATCTAATTTATTTTTGTATACCCATTTAGCATCAATTATGGGATGATTTTTAGGTCTTGACACTAAGGTCCATATGTTATTCCTTTCAAATTGATTAAGCTCTTCTTGCATTATATTAATCCTATTGTTGATGCAGAAATTGATCATTATCGGAATCAGCTGGAGTGGAGGTGGATGAGATCGCCGTTGGGGACTTGCAAAATAAAGTTTCATCTGAAGCCGGTGGGGGGTGGCTCTGGCAGGACCCTCCGACGATTAAGTCAGCTCCGATCAATAGGAATGGAGTGCTCGAAAATAATTTCTACAGAGCTTAGAGAAGGGGAGGAGAGCTTAGAGCTTAAAGATTGCGTATCTGGAGGGTCCTTTTTATAGGCGAAGCTTGATGGTGACAGCTATGGCCACGTGGTGGCGGGCTGCTCGTGGTCCAATGAAATCAGTTCCGAGGGAAGGCGCCATCTATAGCGCCGCCTGCAACGGATTGACAGTGACAGCCATCGCCACCTGGTAGCAGATCGCTGTCGCCAGCAGCAGACTGATGGTGATGGCTGCAGCTGTCTTGATACTGAGCCGCTCAGGACCAAATGAAGAGCTTTGATGTGTACCCATTTCGGAGGAGTTCGAACCCTCGAAGGGAATATGACTAGAGAGGGTCATCCAGGAGGAACAAAAGCTGAAGGAGCCTAAAAGGAGTTTGGCTTCCACTGGGGTTCGTCTAAATGAGGGATCTAGGAATCCGACCGAAGGAGGTATCTGGGAGGAGTCCGACCAGAGTTCGGCTGCTGAGAAGTTCGACCGCTAAGGGGTTCGACTGAGGGACGACTGCTGAGGAGTTTGGTTCTCATTGCTGGAGGAGCGTGGAGGGAGTTTGGATCTTGCGGGAGTACGACAGAAGCTCGGTCGCTGAGGAGTCCGATCAGCTGGAGGGGTTCGACTAAGGCTCGACCATTGGGAGTCCGAAGGAGCTCTTCCACGACTACTGGTTGCGTTAAGCTGAGCATCGAACTAGACTTCGATAGGAGCATGATTTATCTCCAACAATAGACCCCCCACTCCCGAGTTCAAAACTCAAAGGAAGGGAGTGCAGAAAGAGTGACTGCCGAAGTCCTCTTCTGGGCTCCATGTTGGTTCAGGTCGAAGCTCGGGGAGGAGATCTCATCTTCAGCCAAAGTTGACATTGAAGTCGAAGCCTGAAGGAGATCTCATCTCCAATCGAGGTTGAAGTAGATCTCGACTCCTACGGTCAAGGTCCCTAAGCCCCTCAGGGGCAATATTGTCACTAGCGGTCGAGACTGACTCGGGGGGATCTCCTCTCCTAGAGCCGAGGTCGACTCAGGGGAGTTCTCATTTTCTACGGCTGAGGTTAATACGGGTGCTTGGGTGAGATCTGATCTACAGCTGGGGTTCACTCAGACCCTTGGGAGAGATCCTATCTCTGGCTGAGGTTATCTTTGATCTTACCTCTGGCTGAGGTTGTCTTGGTCGCTCGGGAGAGATCTTATCTCTCGCAGTCGAGGTTGGCCTGAACCCTTGGGGGAGATCTTATCTTCTACAGCCGAGGTTACCTCGGGGGAGATCTTATCTCCTATGGCCTAAGTTGATGTGGGCGGTCGAAGGAGATCTTATCTCCTACAGTTGAGTTTTCCTTGAAAAAGATCTTATCTCCTGCAGTCGAAGTTGACCCGAATCCTCAGAGGAGATCTTATCTCTTTCAATCAAGGTTGCCTTGGTGGAGATCTTATCTCCTATGATCGAGGTTGATGTGGGCACTCGGGAGAGATCTTATCTCCTACCAAGATTGATGGAGATCCTATCTTCTATAGACTTCGGAGCTTGGGCTTGGACTTTGCTCATGTTAGGACGAGATTCCTAATGGGCGGTGGGGGCACATGCGGACCATCGTCCATGCTTCTCCCCCATCTTGTCTAAGGTGAACGAGCTCTTCGACTTTGCTCGCATTAGGATGAGGTTCTCCTCCTGTTCCTAACAGGCTATGGGGGCACATACGGACAGTCGTCCGTGCCTCTCCCCCCATCTCATCAAAGGTGAATGAGGCCTTCAATTTTGCTTGAATTAGGATGTGGTTCTCCTCCTATTCCTAATGGGCTGTGGGGGCACATACGGACCATCGTCTGTGCCTCTCCCCCCATCTCGTCTAAGTGAACGAGGCCTTCGACTTTGCTCATGTTAGGACGAGGTTCTCCTCCTATTCCTAATGGGCTGTGGGGGCACATACGGACCATCGTCCGTGCCTCTCCCCCATCTCGTCTAAGGTGAATGAGGCCTTCAACTTTGCTCGCATTAGGATGAGGTTCTCCTCCTATTCCTAATGGGCTGTGGGGGCACATACGGACCATCATCCGTGCCTCTCCTCCCATCTCATCTAAGGTGAACGAGGCCTTCGACTTTGCTAGTGTTAGGATGAGGTTTTCCTCCTATTCCTAATGGGCTGTGGGGGCACATACAGGACCATCGTCCATGCCTCTTCCTCCATCTCGTCTAAGGTGAACGAGGCCTTCGACTTTGCTTGCGTTAGGATGAGGTTCTCCTCCTATTCCTAATGGGCCACTTTCGCTCATTTCTTTTCTGTCATCACGTAATCCTTGCATCAAAAAATAATAATGCTGAGCGAAGGAGTTTTATTAAAGAAAGTCTACCAATAATACATCCTTAGATTTTTTGAGTTCCAAGGTCGGGGAAGCACTATTCCTCCGAGCTCCTTCAGGCGATAGGTTTCGGGCTGGATGACCTCCACCACTTCATACGGACCTTCCTAATTTGGGGCGAGCTTCCTTTGACTTTGAGGCTGAGAGACGGTAATTCGTCGAAGCACTTGGTCCCCCACTCTGAACGTCTTACCCCTAACTCTGGAGTTGTAGTACTGGGCCATCTTCTGTCTGTAGGCTGCCATCCGGATGCGGGCCTCCTTTCTTTTTTTTTTTTAGCAAGTCTAGGTTAACTCTGAGGTCCTAGGGGTTGAGCTGCTCATTGAAGCTCGTGACTCGTGCAGATGGGAGTTGAAGTTCAATCGGGATAACCACCTCCATGTCGAAGGCCAAGGTGAAGGGTGTTACCTCGATCAGTGCCCTTTGAGTAGTTCGGTATGTCCAAAAGACGTGGTAGAGTTCGTCCATCCAAGCCCCCTTTGCCCTATCAAGCCTTGTCCTGATGCCCTGCAGTAAGGTCTGGTTGGTCACCTCAGCCTCTCCGTTGGCCTATGGGTGAGCCACCGATGTGAAGCGGTGGAAGATGTTCAGTCCTTCATAGAATTTGACGAACCTTGCCCCAGCGAACTATCACCCATTATCGGTTATAAGGGTTTGGAGCAGGCCAAACCTGCAGACTAGTGACTTTCAGACGAAGTCCTGCACCTTGGCCTCGATAATCTTCGCTAGTGGTTCGACTTCGACCCATTTGGTAAAATAATCGATCGCGACCAGGAGGAACTTTCGTTGTCTAGATGCCATTGGGAAGGGGCTGAGTATATCCATTCCCTACTATGCAAATGGCTAAGGTGCATTGAGCGGAGCAAGCTCAGATGTCGGCTGCTTTTGCATGCTGGCGTTCTTCTGATAGCGGTCGCACTTCTTCACATATTCTATGGAATCGTGAAACAAGGTCGGCCAGTAGTACCCCTGCTGAAGTAGTTTTTGTGATAGGGACCTGGCTCTTACATGGCTTCCATAGAGTCCTTCATGCACATTCTATAGTGCGAGGTCGGCCTCTAAAGGTCGGAGACATCTTAGCAACGAGAGGGAGTACGACCTCTTATACAACTTGCCTTCATATAAAATGTAGCGGGAGGCCTGATTCCTGAGCTTCCGAGCTTCTTTTCAATCATGAGGAAGGACCCCCTCTTTAAGGTAGGTGACCAATAGGTCGGTCCAGCTGGGCTCGAATTTCATCCATAGGATGGCCTGAGATTTCTCTATGGTTGGGCACTTCAAAGTTTAGAAAAATACTTCTTTGAGCAGTTCAACTAGGGCTGAAGTGGCCAAATTGGAGAGAAGATCAGCTCTCGCATTTTCCGCCCTTAGAATATGATGAATGCCGAAACTGTTGAAGGTCAGGGTCAAATCCCTCACTTTCTCGAGGTATCTTACCATGCTTTCCTCCCATGCTTCATAGCTGTCGCTAACTTGACCGACCACTAGTTGAAAATCGCTGTAGATTTGAAGTCGATCTACTTTTAATTTCCTTGCTATCTTTAATCCGACGATCAGCACTTCATATTCGGCCCCATTATTGGTTGCAGGGAATTCAAAGCATAGCGTGTACTCGATGACGACTCCTCCGGGGCTGACCAAGATCAGTCTTGCACCAGCTCTAGTAGAGTTGGACAAATCATCCACGTGCAGAGCCCAAGAGCCTTCAAAGAGGTCGGTGCTTTCCTCGAGGAGGTTTGGCTGCGATAGCTTAGCTTTGTCCAAGCTCGATCTTGCTTTGGTACCAGTCTCGCTCTGCTCAAGCTCGACTTCGATTGGAATGGTGCATTCTAGCACAAAATCCATCAGTATTTGGGCCTTGATCGATGGCCTGGGTTGGTAGTTGATGTCGAACTCTATGAGCTCGATTGTCCATTTCACGATTCTTTCGGAGGTATTCGCTCGGTGAAGGACTATTTTTATTGGTTGGTCCATGAGGACCATTACGGTGTGCTCCTGAAAGTAAGGTCGGAGCCTCCTGGCAGCAGTTAGAAGAGAGTAAGTTAGTTTTTCTAACCTAGAGTATCTGGTCTCCACGTCCCTCAAGACCTGGCTCATGTAGTAGACCGATCGCTGCGTCTTTGCTTCTTTCTTGACCAAGACTGCCGCCAGGGCCATCGGGGAGATAGGCAAATACAGAATAATTCTTCTCCGGGTTTGGGCTTTGCCAGCAATGGGGGTGAGTGGAGGTAGTTTTTAAACTCCTCGAATGCCTGTTGGCACTCCGCCATCCAGCAGAAGTCCTTTGGTTGCTTGAGAACTTGGAAGAAGGGCATGCATCATTCGGCCGACCTTGAGATGAAGCGATTCAGGGATGCCACCTTCTCGGTCAGGTGCTGAACTTCCTCGATTGTCTTCGAAGTAGTCATCTCCTGAATAGCTCAAATTTTCTTGGAGTTTGCTTCGATTCTGCATCTCGACACCATGAACGCTAGAAATTTCCCAAAGGTCACACCAAAGACGTACTTGATTGGATTTAGCTTCATCTTGTGCTTTCTGAGTGCACCGAAGGTCTCTTTAAGGTCAACGAGGTGGTCTATCGAAGCTCAGCTTTTGACGAGCATATCATCCACGTACACCTCCATGTTGCGGCCGATCTGCTCCTTGAAGACCTTATTAACCAAATGCTGGTATGTTGTCCCTGCATTTTTGAGTCCAAAGTGTTAGATATACGTGCCCTAGAAGCCAGAATTGGCTGACACTTGTAATACACTTCTAGGGGCAAAATTGTAATTTTGACTATAATTAATGAAATGGGTTATTTTCTATCACACATGTGTATTTAGTGTCTGTGATACATCCTTTAAGTTAATGGAAATGATAATTCATATTTTCAAGAGTTGAAAATTTAAGACATGAATAATCATTATTAACTCATAAACAGCTCCCGACCATAGGATCATCACGAGGATGGTGATTGATCCGGAAGGTTGGTGTACGATCGCTTCTCTTTAGTAGATGAGTCTTGAGTCTACGGTGTGGAGACACCGGAGCGAGAGTACAGGTACTCGTTAGAGAACGAGGGCATTGAGCGTGACCACCTCGAGTAGTCATTAGGGAGTCTACCTTCTCGTCAATGACTGACTCGATGCTGCAGTAGTGTGTCTGGTTCTTTGACCTGAGATGCATCGAAAGTTCATCTTGAGGGTGTTATAGTTTGACTACACCATTACTCGGTCTCCTAGCCATATGGAACCCTGAGGTGTATGTTGGCTGTGACATGTTCATTGTAGGAACTGGATTGCATCAAGATGGGATCTATCTACCTCGGTGGTAGAGGAGTAGCCCTATGATGATCATGAGAATCAAGTCCAGAAATCCATGGCCATGGTAGAGTGAAATAATAGAAAGAGTTTCTATTTAGATTTTCACATTGGACTCAAATCGAATGATTACATCATATGACAGAGACTAGGGTTTGACGAGTTCACCTTAACCCTAATCTGATCGAGGCTCAAGATAGAAGAACTGAATCACACAGGTAGCTGCACCAAGAGGTTCGCATTCAGCTCTGATGGGTTGCCACCATATACTGCTAGGTGTCACTGGTGGATTTTGGGAGCAATTAGAATGATTTAGATGATCGATCATTCTAGCTGTTCGAATCAGAAGAGTTCTGATCCATCGAAAGGAGTTTCGATGATGTCTATGATAGAGATCATGACATATCCCATTACCATACAGAACTGAACCTAACTGGGTCACACAAACAAGAGTTTGAATCTGGTGATCATCAATTGAACTGATCTAGTTCAATTGATCTGAATGAGATTCAATTAGGTTCAAGGAAATCGTGCTAGCACTCGATTGAACCTAACGTTCTTCTTTTACTATCATAAATAAGTTGTCCTGACTGAGCCAAAGGAGTTTGTGCTCAATCAGAGGTCTTCATATGGTCTGACTGGAGGTTGTCCAAGTCAGAATAGGTTGTCTTATTTGTAAGACATTACCTGCCATTTTTGGTCACCTGCCATTTCTTGTTCTTTGACTTTGGTCAAAAGTCTACCTTTGACTGGTCAAATGTTGACCATTCACCCTTTGACTTTTGACCACATGTCATGCACCTATTGGAGAGCTGGTGGGGGCCTGACCCCCTGCCAGAACCTGGCAAGGAGATGGGCGCACGCCAAGGGTGGCGTGAGCCCAAGTAGGAGGCGCCTAGGAGTCCTTGTTGGACAAGGACTCCACCTCCCTTTAGGATTCCAATCAGAGTTCTACTAAGAATCCAGTTTGACTGGTCTTAGGCACCCTCTAAGGAGGAATCCAGGGGTCTCTATTCCAACCAATCAGATTTAGATCTGATTTCACAAAGGGTTGTGATTGGTTGAGAGGAAGAGGAGTTGGATCACAAGAGGTCTATAAATAAGACCCTGCGCCCAACCCTAATTCCAATGCTATTAGACACGCCCCAAGGCTGCCTCTCCCCTCCTCCTCCACGCCATAGCTTCTTCTCCCCTTGCTCTCCACGTCCAAAAGGTGTTTTGGACTTAGTTTGATGCGATTCAGATCAAGGAAAGGCGATCAAAAGCAAGAAGGCTGCGCTGCTGCAAAAGGACGACTGCAGATCTTCAAAAGAGTTTTGAAGATCCTCCAGATCAGATCCAGATCTAATTTTTGGAGGTGTGATAGAGAAGAAGAGGTTCTCCAGATCCAACCCAAGTGGATACCGGTAGAGGCCAGGCGCTTGCGTGGCTAAGATCCAGAACCTTCCGCTGCAATCAGGATCATCTACAGGGTAATAGGATTACCCAAATCAGGTAAATTGAATTTGATTTAATTTATCTTCTTTTATTTTATTTATTAAAATAATAAGAATCAGATCTGAAACATATCAAGATCTGATTAAGGTCAAGAGAAAATTTTTGAAATATATCTCTTGATCTAATCAGATCTGGACGAACCTGGACCGGGAAATCAGGATTTCCCTTCAACTGGTATCAGAGCCATGGTTCTAAAATTGTTTAGATCTGATTTTAATTTTATTTTAATTAGAAAATAAAAATGATTTCAGATGTCACTTGAGATGTGATCAGATCTGAATCAGAAAAAATTAAAATTAAATATTTGGATCTAAGAACATGAAGATATGCATGACTAGTTCTAGAATAGAATAGTTCTATAAATAGTTTTGCATGTCTTTGATTTAATCTGATTAAATCATATTTTAGATCTTCTTATTTACTATTTTCTGATATTATAAGTGTTATAATAACATCTGATAAACAGCAAATAAAAATTATTTAATTTTAAATATCATATGAGATATGATAGATGCATGACTAGACTAATTGTAGAATAGTTCTACATAATTGTCTAGATTAGAATTTATTTTGATTAGATCAATTTAAATCTAATTTTCAGATTATATGTGATAATTTAGATCTGAAAACATGCATGAATTGATACATGAGATGTATGCAAAATATGCCTTGATTAGATCTACTTCTGTTTAGAATTAAGCTGATTAGGCTTCCTTGGCTCACGTAATTAAGAAACTGAGAGAAGTTTAAAATGCAGCCTCTCATGTCATGGCTTATAGACTGATTATGCTGTAATGCTACTAGCCTAATGAACGCCATATAAGCATACTCATGGAATAACCCTTTAATCTCGAACTAACACCACAGGCGTTCTTTGGCCTCAAAGACAGAAGGTTTAAAGGCTCTCTCCTCGATGGGTTTCGCGTAGTTGCTTTCTACAACTCACTTATTGAAATTCCTAACTAAATTGCTTTGCCCAACTTTAATTAAGAATTAATTTATGGAATATTAATTAGGTCAAATTAAAATTTCAGATCTAAGACATATTCTATAATAATTGGTTCGGGCTTGGGTAGCTCAATTAGGTCAAGCGTTGATCAACACCGATCAAGATGTTTGATGGATCAACCAATGCTTAAATTGACCAGCCTAATAGGATTAAGTCTGGTCAAAGATCGATTCAACGATCAACAAGACCCTATAGGACTCAAGGTTAGAGTCTGATTGAGGCTAACCCAATTGTGTCTGACTCAACAATTCTTGTCTAAGGTAAGTTTGCCAAGACGACCGACGGTCTATTTATTGGAAGCTACTGTGACCTGAATGTCTGTTGTAGTTAACGGTTATATTCCTTCACACGGTCTCACTTACCTGGCCAATCTGTTGACACATTCTGATCTGAGGGTCATAATCCGAGCTGACGCCATGCACTAGTTAGTCATAATTGTTAGACTAAGCCAAGTCTAGTTTAAATGAACACCTGAATCAATTCTCCTAATAAAAATTAAGTTCCGAGTCTTCCACACATTGTAAGACGTCGGCCTCCCTGGGGTTGATTGTTCTCTGACCTGGATACAGTGGCTCATTTGCAACACGGAAACAGCCAACCATTCTATTAGGCATTGAATTCTAATGGGCTTGGAGGATGAGTTGGGCTCAATATTTCCGATAACGTGCACGACCTCATTAGAACCTGTCTATCAAATGGTGGTCTGACTTAACTACAGAATTGGATAATATTCCGGATACGTGAAATTTCATGTGAATTAGAGACCTAAGTTTGGGTGGCAACCATGAATTAGAGAATCATTGAACAAAGTTGTTCACATCATTGCTAAACCATCACCATAACGTTAAGTAGGTGATGAGTCAAATTGGATAGACCGCACCACCCACTAGAAATCATCAATCGCGAGATTTTCGCATCTTCTACAGAGGAGTGTAGGGATCCGAGAAATACGTTGAGCCAATTGTTTAAAATAAAATCCTAAACAAATGGTCAAGTCAAAATTGCGTATCCTAACTAAATCTTTGACTTCTACGGAAAATGCTGCGCAACCCACGGCACGTACCTAGACACAACATAGCACTGACTGATACCTAATTATAACAGATGGCTCAGAACTCAAAATTTTTTTGGTTCAGAGACAGTTATAACACATGTTTTGACCAGGACCCTCCACCTATCCAGCTCGTCCATTCCACTGAACAGAGCGTCTCTGGAAAAATGGATGACGAAAATAATAGCGCCAAACTACTACATGTTGGGTCTGATGTCTTATGACTCCAGCACCAACATGAAGAATCGGATTGCTCGCCAAATGTTGGCTCACACTACACGGATGATATTGGTAAACAGAGTCGTGCACGCCAAATATCAAGTCACAAAATGACTTTTATAAGCTAAGAGCGTGATGAATAGTCAGTCAAGATCACTGTCTACAATGATACAAGGAATGGAAAATCGCTTGAGAAGCTCGGTTGAAGTTGACTGGACTTGCAGAACCATATTTTTGCTGCAAATCCTTGACTGATGACATATTGGGGCATTCATCATGAATTAACCACAGATAAACTTCAGAATTCGCTTGCCGAGTGATGAATTATTGCTGTTCGCTGTAGCTTTTCTATAAAGTTTAAAAGGCTCAGTTGTTGCTATGGAACGGACTTCTTCCAAAAAAAAGTCTTATAGGAAAAGAAAAAGAACTCTGTGAAAAATCAAAAGTACGAAGATCAAAAGAAAAGAAGGAAACCGAATGAAGAGTCGATGGCAAAAGGAAAGTTTCCCATTGCAACAGGCGACGGCCACTATAGGAAGCGAACTCGCCCCCCTCACACTTACCATGGCCGATACCCTAAAGAAACAAAAGCAAGGTCCTTCTGGAGGTATTCTCGTTATTGATGTCTAACCTTACAATTTCTTCATGCATCCAGTTTGGCTGCTTGACTCTGGTTCTAGTAGTCATTGTGCCACTTCATGCAGGGCTTGAAGGATCGCAGATGGCTGAAGATGGAGACACATGATCTAAACACGATCGTAATGGAGTCAAGAGTTTGCTGCACGTAGCCCGTGGGAACATACCCTGCGATTACCATCGGTTTAGACCTATGTTTTAAAAGACTTTATTACTCTTGCCCAGCTAGCAGGAAATTTGAATTCTGTTCATGCATAGCACAAAAGGTTATGTGATCACCTTCTTTAAGGAATCCATTTGTAACTCTTTATGAAAGAAAAAAAATTTTGCAAATGTTTCCTTGTTACATGGTCTTTATCAGTTGCATATTGAATGTATACCTATTTTAACGTATCGGACAAAACGTGAAATGCTCCAACGACCTAGTATATCCCAATACAAGATATTACTGCATCCTGAGATTAGTTCATAAATCAAAGATAGATTAAACATAATTGGAGAAAATATGGCTATTGAGTCCATTGACTTTTGAGTCGTAATCCAACTTGTAATTTGTCTTCAGGCAAAATGACTAACCCTCTTTGTTGATCATGGGAGAGGCCACAGATCTCCTTGCCCTAGTACATACTGATCGTTGCGCGACCCTTCGATGTGCCGGAGCGGCAATTTTGTCTACTCATTACCTTTACCGATATCATCTTAGGTATGGTAAGTGTATCTATGAGCAACATAAGTCTGAAGTCTTTGAAAAGTCAAAGAATTCAGACATAATGTAGAAAAACAAATGGAAACCCATTAGGTTCTCATCAGATTGACGGAGTTGAAATACCTTACCAGGAATTCCTAGACTATCTAGGAAACTGCAATAGTCTCTCTCAATAGGACTCCCACAGTGAACACCTCAATCAACGGGGTTCCAGAATGGAGAATCCGGACTCTTGATATGTTGATCCATGTTAATACTCACAACCTCTCCCATTTTCTTGTGGGAATTCATTATATAATTCAATCTTAATTTACTGAATAGGGTTCCTCCAACAAACCGTTCCTGACCACACCGTATGAATTGCACGGTAAGAAACCAAGTTTGAGTCATCTCAGAATTTGGGGATGTCCGGCTTATGTCAAAAGACAACAAGTGGACAAGTTAGAATTTAGGTCCTTTAGAGCTCGATTCATAGGATATCCTAAAGAGTCATTAGGATACTATTTCTACAATCCAGAAGACCACAATGTGATTGTGAGTCGACATGCCATATTTCTTGAAAAATAGTTTATTCAAGATAGTGGCATTGGAAAGCAGATTAAGCTTGATGAGAAAGTCTCACAAGCAGAAAGAGCTAAGGACCAAGTGGAACCAAATCAGGATGAGCCAATAAGAACACTACCTCCTCCACCTCGTAGATCGGAAAGAGTTTCCCGTCCCCCTGAAAGATACTTAGGTATTATTTCAGAGGATATAGAGGAAATGTTCCTCATAGGTAATGGTGCTCATGGAGATGATCCCAAAACCTACAACGAGGCAATATCAGATATCGACTCCGAGAAATGGCTTGAGGCAATGAAGTCAGAGATCGACTCGATGCACTCAAACCAAGTCTGGACCTTGGTAGATCCACCAGAAGGTATAGTACCTATTGGGTGTAAATGGATCTTCAAGAGAAAGATTGATGCAGATGGGAATGTGGAGACATTCAAGGCTAGACTGGTGGCAAAAGGTTATAGTCAACGCAAAGGCATTGACTATCAGGATACCTTTTCCCCGGTAGCTATGCTAAAATCCATCCGCACATTGCTTGCTGTTGCAGCCTATTTCGATTATGAAATATGGCAAATGGACGTGAAAACGGCATTCCTAAATGGATATCTTGAGGAAGATATCTATATGGAACAGCCGCTAGGTTTCACATCCAGTGATACTGATCACAAGGTTTGCAAGCTGCAAAGGTCCATATATGGACTTAAGCAAGCATCTCGGAGCTGGAACACTCGTTTCAATGATGTGATCAAAAAGTTTGGTTTCATCAAAAATGAAGAGGAACCATGTGTTTTCAAAAGGGTCAGTGGGAGCGCTGTTGTCTTCCTCGTATTGTACGTGGATGACATCCTCCTTATTGGGAATGATATTCCCATGTTGACATCAGTCAAGGTGTGGTTGTCTAAGGAATTCTCCATGAAAGACCTAGGTGAAGCATCCTTTATTCTAGGAATTAAGGTCTATAGGGATAGACCGAATAGGATGCTAGGACTTTCATAGAAAGATGTACATAGAGGAAGTACTAAAGAGGTTTAGTATGGAAAACTCTAAGAGGGGATTAATACCCTTCAGACATGGTATTCATCTTTCCAAGAAGATGTGCCCCAGCACACCTGAGGAAATAGAATGCATGAGCAAGATCCCTTATGCTTCTGCAATAGGGAGCCTCATGTATGCCATGCTATGTACACGACCTGATATAGCCCATGCTGTGAGTGTCACAAGCAGATATCAGTCAAATCCAGGTGAAGAACACTGGACTTCTGTGAAATGTATCCTTAAGTACTTGAGAAGAACTAAGGATATGATGTTGGTCTTTGGTAATGGAGAACTCCAAGTTCAAGGGATACACAGACTCGGACTTCATGTCCGATATAGATGATCGAAAGTCGACATCTGGAAGTCTGTTTGTGTGCAATGGTGGAGCTGTCAGCTGGAAGAGTTCCAAGCAAACTGTGATAGCAGATTCCACCATGGAAGCAGAATATATAGCTGCATCAGAGGCTGCAAAGGAAGCATTCTGGTACAAGAAGTTTGCTGCAGAAATTGGAGTAATGCCATCAGATGCCATTCCTCTTTACTGCGACAACAATGGCGCCATAGCCCTTGCTAAGGAGCCGAGGTCTCACCAGAAGTCCAAGCACATTGAGCGGCGATATCATCTCATCCGCGATTACCTTGAGAAAGGTTACGTTGAGGTCAAGAGAGTCAACTCCACAGATAATGTGGCAGACCCACTTACAAAGCCGTTGGGCCAACAGAAGATCGAAGCCCACCTTGAGAAGATGGGACTTAGACTTGTAGCCAATTGGCTTTAGGACAAGTGGGAGATTGTTAGATATATGTGCCCTAGAAGCCAGAATTGGCTGACACTTGTAATACACTTCTAGGGGCAAAATTATAATTTTGACTATAATTAATAAAATGGGTTATTTTCTATCACACATGTGTATTTAGTGTCTGTGATACATCCTTTGAGTTAATGGTAATGATAATTCATATTTTCAAGAGTTGAAAATTTAAGACATGAATAATCATTATTAACTCATAAACAGCTCCCGACCATAGGATCATCACGAGGATGGTGATTGATCCGGAAGGTTGGTGTACGATCGCTTCTCTTTAGTAGATGAGTCTTGAGTCTACGGTGTGGAGACACCGGAGCGAGAGTACAGGTACTCGTTAGAGAACGAGGGCACTGAGCGTGACCACCTCGAGTAGTCATTAGGGAGTCTACCTTCTCGTCAATGACTGACTCGATGCTGCAGTAGTGTGTCTGGTTCTTTGACCTGAGATGCATCGGCAGTTCACCTTGAGGGTGTTATAGTTTGACTACACCATTACTCGGTCTCCTAGCCATATGGAACCCTGAGGTGTATGTTGGCTATAGCATGTTCATTGTAGGAACTGGATTGCATCAAGATGGGATCTATCTACCTCGGTGGTAGAGGAGCAGCCCTATGATGATCATGAGAATCAAGTCCAGAAGCCCATGGCCATGGCAGAGTGAAATAATAGAAAGAGTTTCTATTTAGATTTTCACATTGGACTCGAATCGAATGATTACATCATATGACAGAGACTAGGGTTTGACGAGTTCACCTTAACCCTAATCTGATCGGGGCTCAAGATAGAAGAACTTAATCACACAGGTAGCTGCACCAAGAGGTTCGCATTCAGCTCTGATGGGTTGCCACCATATACTGCTAGGTGTCACTGGTGGATTTTGGGAGCAATTAGAATGATTTAGATGATCGATCATTCTAGCTGTTCGAATCAGAAGAGTTCTGATCCATCGAAAGGAGTTTCGATGATGTCGATGATAGAGATCATGACATATCCCATTACCATACAGAACTGAACCTAACTGGGTCACACAAACAAGGGTTTGAATCTGGTGATCATCAATTGAACTGATCTAGTTCAATTGATCTGAATGAGATTCAATTAGGTTCAAGGAAATCGTGCTAGCACTCGATTGAACCTAACGTTCTTCTTTTACTATCATAAATAAGTTGTCCTGACTGAGCCAAAGGAGTTTGTGCTCAATCAGAGGCCTTCATATGGTCTGACTGGAGGTTGTCCAAGTCAGAATAGGTTGTCTTATTTGTAAGACATTACCTGCCATTTTTGGTCACCTGCCATTTCTTGTTCTTTGACTTTGGTCAAAAGTCTACCTTTGACTGGTCAAACGTTGACCATTGACACTTTGACTTTTGACCACATGTCATGCACCTATTGGAGAGCTGGTGGGGGCCTGTCCCCCTGCCAGAACCTGGCAAGGAGAAGGGCGCACGCCAAGGGTGGCGTGAGCCCAAGTTAGGAGGCGCCTAGGAGTCCTTGTTGGACAAGGACTCCACCTCCCTTTTGGATTCCAATCAGAGTTCTACTAAGAATCCAGTTTGACTGGTCTTAGGCGCCCTCTAAGGAGGAATCCAGGGGTCTCTATTCCCACCAATCAGATTTAGATCTGATTTCACAAAGGGTTGTGATTGGTTGGGAGGAAGAGGAGTTGGATCACGCTTAGTCTATAAATAAGACCCTGCGCCCAACTCAGATTCTAATGCAATTCAATTGAGAAACCCCACGCCCCAAGGCTGCCTCTCCCCTCCTTCTCCATGCCATAGCTTCTTCTCCCCTTGCTCTCCACGTCCAAAAGGTGTTTTGGACTTGGTTGGTGCGATTCAGATCAAGGAAAGGCGATCAAAAGCAAGAAGGCTGCGCTGCTGCAAAAGGACGACTGCAGATCTTCAAAAGAGTTTTGAAGATCCTCCAGATCAGATCCAGATCTGATTTTTGGAGGTGTGATAGAGAAGAAGAGGTTCTCCAGATCCAACCCGAGTGGATACCGGTAGAGGCCAGGCGCTTGCGTGGCTAAGATCCAGAACCTTCCGCTGCAATCAGGATCATCTACAGGGTAATAGGATTACCCAAATCAGGTAAATTGAATTTGATTTAATTTATCTTATTTTATTTTACTTATTAAAATAATAAGAATCAGATCTGAAACATATCAAGATCTGATTAAGGTCAAGAGAAAATTTTTGAAATATATCTCTTGATCTAATCAGATCTGGACGAACCTGGACCGGGAAATCAGGATTTCCCTTCACAAAGGGCATGATCCTGTAACAATAAAGACCACGGTCAGTAATGAAGGTGGTCTTCTCTTCGTCCTCGGGTGCCATCCATATCTGGTTATAATCAGAAAAGGCATCCATGAAGGTGAGGAGCTCATGGCCCGATGTCGCATCCATCAGCTAATCGATCCTGGGCAGGGGATAGCTATGTTTTGGGTAGGTCTTGTTCACCTTCTTGAAGTCAACGCACATCCTCCACTTGTTATTCGCCTTCTTGATGAGGACCACGTTCGAGACCCAGGTCAGATAATTTACCTTCCGGATGACTCTGGCTTTGAGGAGCTTGTCCACTTCTTTGGTGATCACTTTCTGCCTCTCCGAGGCATGGTGGTGCATCTTTTCTCTTATCAGTCGATGCCTTGAATCGATGGTCAGCCGATGTTTCATGACCTCAGCGTCAATCTCTGGCATGTCCACTGGGGTCCAGGCGAAGACGTCCGCATTTCTCCTTAGGAAAACCTCGTTTGCCTAGTTGGAGCCGATCTGCACCGCGTGCTCTGAGTTTCCATCATTTAAGGGCACAAAGATGAGGTCCTCCATAGGCTCGCCTCGCTCCTCAATGAGGTCATTGCGGACATCTAGCCCATCAACAAGATAAAGGTCGGGCCATTCTCCCTTATGCAGGGCGATTGAGTAGCAGTGCCTCGCCAGAGCCTGGTCTCCTCTGACTTCTCCAACCCCACGACTCATCGAGAACTTCATCTTCAAATAGTAGGTTGACACCATCATCCATAGTACATTTAGACCAGGTCAATCGAGAATCGCATTATAAACGGATGGAGTCCTCACGACTAGGAAGTCGACCTGTGCTTTGGCCAGTTTTTGGTGTTGCCCTACCGTCATAGCCAAAGTTATTATGCCTTCGACTGGTACGACCTTGCCAATGAATCCTACTAGTGGAGAATTCGTAGGCCCCAAGTGGACGTCGGATAGGGACATTTAGAAGGCATCGTAAAATAATACGTCGGTCGAGCTTCCATTATCCACCAAAATGTGGCATACATCATAGTCAGCAATATTTAAAGAAATTACAACTGCATCATTGTATGAAAATTGGATCCCCTGGCCATCCACCTCAGCGAAGGTCACAGGTTCCATGGTCCTCCGCCTCTTCATCGATCCCTCAGATCTGCTGGCCTCTCCTTGTTGAAGTCCCCCGGAGATAGTGTTGATGACTCCAAGAGACGGCTGATCTTCTTGCTAGTTTTCTCCACTTGGTGGCAATGCCCTCAGCCAACCTTCCCGCTCTTCAGGTTATCTTCGTAGGAATCGGCCAAGTCTACCTCACCTGACGAGCTCTTCGATCTCATCCTGGAGCTGGATGCACTCCTCAGTATCATGACCATGGTCATGAAGGTAGAGGTAAAACTTGTTGGGATTGTGCTTACTGGGATGGTAACGCATTCTTTCCAATTTTGAAAGTCATTCCTTGATCTCCATCAACACTTGGGTCTTCGGGGTGTTGAGGGGGGTGTAGCTGTGAAATCATCATCGGGGAGAACTTCGGCGCTGGGGAGAACCTCGGCATGCCCTTCCATCGAGGCTTCCATGCCTCCGAGCTTGAGAGAGAGTTCGGGCTTGCCCACGACCAAGGGGAGTTTGGGAATGCGACCAAGCTTCAGTCTACTTCCTTTCTTCGGTGGGCCTGCCTGGCCTGCTGATTCGCCACTTGCCATTGGCTTCATCATCCTTAGCCTCGAAGGCCACCTCTGCCCAAGCATAACTTTCGGCCCGAGCTAGCATGTCAGCAAAATCCCTGGGATACTTTTTTTTCAAGGAGAACAGCAAGTCATCCTTCTGAAGGCCACCCTTGAGGGCGGCCATGGCGACTGACTGGTCCAGGTTTTGGACCTTCAATGTGGCAGTATTAATTCGGATGATATAAGCCTGGATGGGTTCCCCCTCCTTCTGCCTAATGGAGATTAAGGAATCCGAGCCTCGGCGCGAATGCTGACTACTGATGAAGTGGGCCATGAATTGTTGGCTCATCTAGTCAAACGATAGGATGGTACTCAGCTTAAGCGCCGAGTACCAATTCCTGGCAGCTCCCTTAAGGGTAGAGGAGAAAGCCCGGCACAAGATGGCGTTTGGCACGTCGTGGAGCAACATTATTGTCCGGAAGGCTTCTAGGTGGTCGATTGGATTGGTGGTCCCATCGTAACTCTTGAGCTACGGAAGCTTGAAGTTCAGTGGGATCGGCTCCTGCATAATTTTCTATGAAAAGGGAGAGTCAATACAAATGTCATTACCATGTGAGGAGGGAGTGTGACGAAGTTCTTCAATCCGCCGGCTTATTTCTAAGAGCCTTTGATCTAGGAGATTTTTACGATCTCTAACCTCCAAGGTTTTTTGGTAGAATGGGTGCGAAGCTTCATCCTGGGTCGAGCCACGGTCCGAGCAAGGGCTCTCCCTCCTTTGCCTCACCCTTCCGAGGATCGGAGGTCGGGTAGCCCAAGTTGGTCGCTCCTGGATCAGACCACATGGCTCTGGAGAACCCCGCATCGATTGAGCTGGTATTGGGGCCTGCTGGTGCATGGCCTACACCGCCTCCGTGAGACCACGAACCTACTGGACGAGTAGGTTGAACTGCTCCGCATCCACCATGGCTATAGATGGAACCTAGGTCATCGGGGCTAGAGCTGGAGCGGTCGAATCTGAATGGGATCGAGCCGCAGAGGCCATCGATTATTGGGTCGAGTCTCCTAGGGGGCATTTTTTTCTCAAAAAAGAATTCTAGAGAGGAAGGAGAGAGATCTCTAGAGAGAGAGATCGCCGTCGAGCACTCCTTTAAGAATAAGGGAACCTCGGGAGTTCGGGCACCATCCTCTAGCGCCAATCTATTGATGCGAAAATTGGTCATCACCGAAATCAGCTGGAGTGGAGGTGGATGAGGTCGCCGTCGGGGACCTGCAAAATACAGTTCCATTTGGAGTCTGTGGGGGGTGGCTCCGATAGGACCCTCCGACGATCAAGTCAGCTCCGGCCAATAGAAATGAAGTGCTCGAAAATAATTTTCGCAGAGCTTAGAGAAGGGGAGGAGAGCTTAGAGCTTAAAGATTGCATATCTGGAGGGTCCTTTTTATAGGCAGAGCTTGATGGTGATAGCTGTAGCCGCATGGTGGTGGACTGCTCGAGGTCCGACGAAATCAGTCCCAGGGGAAGGCATCGTCTGCAATGGGTTGACGGTGATAGCCATCGTCGCCTGGTAGCGGGTCGCTATCGCCCGCAGTGGACTGATGGTGATGGCTGTAGCTGTCTTGACACTGAGTCGCTTGGGGCTGAATGAAGAGCTTTGACATGTACCCATTTTGGAGGAGTTTGGACTTCCGAATGGAATATGGTTGGAGAGGGTCATTCGGGAGGAACAATAGCTGAAGGAGCCCAGAAGGAGTTCGGCTTCCATAGGGGTTCGTCTAAATGAGGGATCCAGAAATCTGATCGAAGAAGGTGTCTGGGAGGAGTCCGACCAGAGTTCGACTACTGAGGAGTTTAGCCGCTGAGGAGTTCGGTCGAGGGACGACCATTGAGGAGTTCAACCGAGGGATGACCATGAGGAGTTCGGTTCTCATTGCTGGAGGAGCACGGAGGGAGTTCGGATCTCATGGGAGTCCGATAGAAGCTCGACTAATGAGGAGTCCAACCGGCTGGAGGGGTTCGGCTAAGGCTCGGCCATTGGGAGTCTGAAGGAGCTCTTCCATGGCTATCGGTCGTGTTAAGCTGAGCATCGAACTGGTCTTCGGTAGGAGCGGGGTTTATCCCCAACATCTATTATAGTCTTTTTTAGCTTCATCTATAGTTTTAAGCTCAAAATATGAAACAAAGGCAAAGTGATTACATACATCTCTAAGTGAAGAACGAGTTCTTATCCCAAGTATGGGATCCCTAATAATTAGCTCTTTAGGATGATTGTGATCATATCTCCATTATTTTGGAAGATCATTAGTACCTTAAGGTTGTTCTTGCAAATTTTGTTGTTCTTCACCTTCATCCTCATGTTTGTCTTCAAGTTTTTTTTCATTTTTAATTGCTTTAAGGTGAGCTCATTCATCTCTTGTACAAGTAGACCTGCTTTATCAATATCTTCTCTCTTTCTCAATGGAAGATCATTAGTCTTATAAAAAACTACATGTATTGATTCATCTACTAGTAAAGTTTTTTTGTTAAAAACTCTAAAAGCTTTACTAGAAAAGGAATAGCCAAGAAAGATAGCTTCATTAGATTTTGTATCAAAATTTTCTAATCTTTTTTTATCATTATTCAAAACAAAACATCGACAACCAAAAATATGAAAGTATGCAATGTTTGATTTTCTTCCTTTCAAAAGTTCATAAGGTATTTTTTTTTAAAATGGGTCTAATTAGGGCATGGTTTAAAATGTAACATGCTGTGTTAATTACTTTTATCCAAAAATATCTTGAAAGATTGCTTTCACATAGAATGGTATGGGCCATTTCTTCAAGAGTTCTATTTTTTTTCTACTATCCTATTTTATTGGGGTGTCGTAGGTGTTGAAAAATTATGATCAATGCCTTTTCATCACAAAATTTTTTAAAATCTTGATTTTCAAATTTGGTTCTATGATCACTTTGAATATTTTGAATTGAAAACTTTTTTCATTTGTAACTTTTTGATAAACTTTGAGAAAACATGAAATATTTAATCCTTATGTGCTAAAAAAGAATCCATGTAAAACATGAGAAATCATCGATAATTATAAAATTATCGTTTACCATCTAAGCTAGTAGTTATTGTAGGTCCAAATAAATCCATATGTAATAATTTCAATGGCTTAGAAGTTGAAGTTTGCTTACCTAATCAGCATGCAACACAAATCATCTTTTTCAAAATTTAATTTAGATAAGCCGATGACTAAATCCTTCTTGATAAGTTTTGAAAGAGAATGCATGCTTATGTGTGTAAGCCTAAGGTGCCAAAACCAACTAGTCTCATCAATTTTAACATTCATGGCTACTAAATATTGCATGTTTATCATGAAAAGATCATTGAAATCTACCATATAAACATTACAATGCCTATGCCCAACAAATTTAATGCCATCATCATTAAGACTAGTTATAATGCATAATAAAGATTCAAAAATAACTATATAACCTTTGTCACAAAATTGACTAATACTTAAAAGATTATATGTAAGACTATTTACTAATAAAATATTTTCAATGTATTTGGAGGGAGTGATACCAATTACCTATACCAATGATCTTTTCTTTATCATTGTCACCAAAGGTGACCATCCCTTCATTCTTTGAATCAAGTGTGATGAATGGGATTCATCACCAATCATGTATCTTGAGCACCCATTATCAAGATACCATTTTTGATTTGGTCCTAAGGATGCAAGACATACCTATACACAAAATCAAGTCTTAACTTTAGGTACCCAAGTTTTCTTGGATCTTTTTTGGTTAGTCATAATGATTTCTTTTAGAATCCATATTTTCTTTACATTTAAACTTTTAAATTTGCTAGAAAAGCATGTATAAGATTTATGTCCTACTTTTTCACATTTGGAGCAAGTAACATTTTAAAGCTTATTAGTTGATGAGTTCACAAAAATATTTTTCAAAAATTTTTGCTTCTTTAGAGGATTTTAGTCAAGACCGGCTTTATCATATACCGCTTTTTGATTTTCAAAAATTATTTGAAGTTTATTTAAGCTTAGAGTGAATTTTTCTACCATTAGTTTTAGTTTGACTATCTCATTCTTTAAGTTCAGATTTTTTTTGAGTTAAGACTAGTTTTTCATTTGAAATAGTCTCATTTTCTTTTAGTAAGAATTGATTCTTTGATTTGAGTTATTTGTTCTTTAACCCTAACTTCTTTAGATCATCTACTAAGTCATAAAAGGCTTCTTGGAGTTCTTCAAAAGTAAAGTCATTTGAAGTTTCAACAATTACCACATTTTCATGTACCATAAGACACAAGTTGGCTTTTTCATGAGATTCTTCTTTAGAGCTCGAGTTATCACTGTCACTTCGTGTAGCCACCATAGCCTTTTTCTTGAATTTCTTAGGGGCCTTCTTGAGTTGAGGACATTCAGATCTAAAATGCCCCAGCTTCTTACATTCATAGTATATAAGCGGCTGCTCTTTGTCCATCTCCTTATTGTGCTCCCCTTTTGTTTGTCATCTTCTTCTTATTTCTTATCTTCTTTTTTTAAAAATCTCTTGAATTTTTGAGTGATAAGGGCCAATTCTTTATCTTGTTCATCATTTTTAGTTTGATGGGATTTCTCCTTTTATTAAGTAGTAGATCTAAGGGTGATTGTTTTCTTCTTCTTGACTTTTTCATGATGTTGTTTCATGCTAAGTTCATCCATCATGAGTGATCCTAGAAGCTCCTCCAAAGGTAAGATGTTTAAATCCTTCGCTTCTTGAATTGCAGTGACCTTTACTTTTCATGTTCTTGTTAGAGATCTAAGAACCTTTCTTATAACATCACTATTAGAGTAAGACTTACCAAGACTGTTAAGACTATCAATAATATCCATAAAGTAAGTAAATATTTCAATAATAGACTCATCATGTTCTATTTTAAAGAGTTCATATTTATGTATAAGCATGTTGATTTTTGACTTTTTAACTTGGTTGGTACCTTCATGAGTTACTTTTAACATATCTTATATTTCTTTAGCTGATATGCAAGTTGAAATGTGATTAAATTTATTTGCATCTAATGCACAATACAAAACATCATGGCTTTAGCATTAAGCTGAGTCATTTTCTTGTCAACCTCATCCTAGTCCTTTTCTAGTTTGGTTGATTCCACACCATTAATCAATTTAGTGGGTGTGTATAGTTCATTTACTATGATACTCCATATATCATAGTCGAGTGCTAAAATGAAAATTTTCATCCGAGCTTTTCAATAGATGTAGTTTGATCCATTAAAAAGTGGAGGTTGGTTAGTGGACTGCCCTTCGGCTAGTGAAGTACCAATTTAAGTTGCCATAGATCTTTGACTCTTGATGATTAAATCAAGAAAGGGCTAGAGAACCAAGCTCTGATCCCACTTGTTGCCCAGCTTTAAAAATTTTTAAGTAAAGTATGAACCACAAAGATTAAGTAAAAAATAAAGAAGCAATGTGCAATGGTTGTTGTGAGCAAAGTAGAAAATTAAGAAGTAAGTATGCAAGAGAATAAATTAAGGATGAATAAGAGCAAATCAATATACCATAAATAAGCAAGGTTTATAGTAGTTTGATGCCAATCTTGCATCTATATCCACTCTCCAAGCTCCTACTTGGAAATTCAATCTACTAAAATATATTCAAATCGAATACAACGTCGGTAACCTCTGACCATAGCTATCCCTAGCTAAAACACTTATTTTTTGGGTATAAGCTAGCTGAATACACTTTGATTCAAGGTTCAGATCAACCTTCCCAAGTTTTGGAACCCCCAAAACTTGAAACACAATAATAAAAATAGAGTACAAGATAATGATAATTGTAAAACAAGTTCAAACCCTTTAGTGAGCACAATAAGACTTTAAAAAATACTTTACAAAATAGTGGAGAAGCTTTTTAAATTTCTCTCAGAATAAATGAAGGCTTGAATGAGCATTGGAGAGGTGGTTGAGCTTGAATTGAATGCTTTTATACTTGAAAGGAAGTTTTTCACTAAGGCTGAATATTTTCTTAATTTTTCTTATGTTTTCTCTCCATTTGAATGCCTTAATATCTTCACTGAATGCTGGAGAGTGAAAAATATCCATTTATAGCCATTGGAGAGCCATTAATGAGCATTAAATGCTGCCAAAATGAATTAAAAAACTAGCCATTATAGAACTTTTTCATCATAGGGGTCGACCCTGGGGTCGTCCCCTGGCACAGGGATCGACCCTAGGATCATCCTTTGGCACAGGGGGTCGACCCAGGGTCTACCTCTATGATAGAAATAGAAAAGATAAGTTTCTATATTTTGGCCTGCGAAACAGTAGAGGTTGACCTCAAGATCATCCCCTTTTGGCATGCCAACTAGGAACAAGCATGCCAATCAGCCTGTTTCAGTTGGGGTCAGCCTAGGGGTCGATTTTTTTGCTCAAACTTGACTTTTCTTAGTTTCTAACTTTCAAAAAATATGAAATTAGCTCTGAATGATCTGAATTCTTCTCTAATACTCTTGAGTCTTTCGAAAAATATTTTCTTAATCTCCAACTTAATGAAATTATGATTTTGTCCTTCTTCAATCTTCTTTGATAAATTTGAAAATTCTTGTGAAATCTAAAATATACAATTATTCTTTTTTCAAACCAAAAATCATTAGTACTCTTCTCAAATATTTTATAGTCATCAAAATCAATTCTTGAAGCAACAAACTCAATATGAAGTTTGAGGGTTCTAAGCAATTTAAGGATGTTGTTAATAGATGCACTATAATAAATGGATATAATATTATTGGAAAAGGAGTGGTGAGATAAAGATGGAGGCCAAATGTGTAGACAAATATCCTTGGAAGATATATGCAAGCTAGATGTAAATGGAGAAGATATTTATTGTAAAAATATCGAAATTGAATACGTATTGTAGAAGGTTGAGAAATGGATAAGCTAATTCTGAATGGCTTGCCAAGTACATTAATAAGTTCAAGGTTAGGGGAAGAGGAAGACCACAAAAGAAGTAAGGTTTAGGAGCCACTTCCCAAATACCAATGAGTGCAAGGAGGCCCAAAGTGCTGCAAAGGCAAGGAGGGCAAAGTCCAATTGCAAGTGACAAACATAGGATAGCATTGTTTCATGTTTATTTCAGCATAAATATTAGTTCTTTTTAATTATAATTTTATACACTATATTGCTAAAATTACAAACTCTCTTATTATAGGTCATATTAGGTTATGGTGTCTGTTATTCTCTTGACCGAACTAAACTATGTTAGGATACTATCATTTATTATTATTTTGCACTAATTACATATGTAATAATGACCCTAATTAATGAATAATGTGTGATTTAAAGATACGTGGAAGTAGCATAATTCACACCTTTGGAGGTACTATCATCATATTTGTAGTTGGAGGTGTTGTAATTAAACCATCACTTAGAAATGTTGCAATTTTCATAAATAACTTTGGGAGTAGCTAAAGCTCTTCCACCAAAGCTCTTTGTTAATTCAAACTCATCCAAGCCAGAGAAAAAATATGTTGACCCTTGGACTGATTTTGATGATAATAAAAGCATTTGAGTGTAATTTATTAAGTTACTAATATTATTTTTGAGGATGTGTAGTTTAAATTTTAAGCATTTACAATGCTCTAAGTGATTTTCATCAATCAAATGGAGTATCATCAATCAAGAGGCTCTTGAAGAAAATCAAGACTTGATACACCCTAAAAATAATGGTTAATGAGAGATAAATCAAGTTTAGGAAGCAAGTCTAGCCTACAAAATAAGTTGAAAAGAAATACTATTAAAAATCAAATGGCATACTTGGCACACATCTTAGTCAACTAAGCTTTGAGAGTAAGTCGACTATGTATCAAAGAACAACAAAAGCAGAAAGCATAGAAAAATGAAAGTTCTGGACCTAGAGGACTTAGTTGACTAAGTCTGAGAAGTTAATAGACTATGTCTCAGAATACTGCAAAAAATAGAAAGTATAGAAAAGACTGAAGTTGAGGATCCAGGAGACTTAGTCGACTAAGTCAAGAAGGTTAGTCGACTAAGTCACTATAACGACTAGTTTTTTTCAGAACTGTACTTTTTCAATCCTAACTTTTTTCCAATGACTAGATTTTTGTGTCCAATGGCTAGGATATTGAATAGAGCCTCCTCAAATGTTTTTGAGTGGTAGGAAAGTCTAAAAATATATAAGAGACATCTAAGAACTTCAATAAGAACTTTTGGAATCCACATTCAAGAGCCTTCAAGCCTATAGCAAGTTTATTCATTGAGAGTGCCATTAAGTGAAGGATCTATTCTTCTGAATATTTCTTATCCTTCCAATCATCCTAGAGTTGAGAGAAGTCAAGATACAAGCATTGAAGAGTTTATCAATTTCTTTCAAGCATTCAAGAAGAAGAGCAAAGCAAACAAGCCTTTCATTGATAAACTCTTCTTTTGGGCTTCATTGAGTTTTTCTTCCTAAACTTCTTTAATCATTGTAGCTTATTTATTTAAAAGTTTCTTGGGGTTGGTCCAAGCCTACAGTTGGACATTATAAAGGTTTGATTGGTGAGCCTAGATCAAAACCAATCGAGGTTGATTGTTAGCCCAGAGAAAAATAATCTTGTATGGTTTTGGTTAGTAATCCAGAAAAAACTAACTAGATTGATTGTGAGCTCAGAAAATAATCATTGTAAAGATTATAGTTGGTGAGCCTAGGTCAAGACCAACTAGATTGGATTGTGAGCCTAGGTAAAATAATCGAACTGTAATCAATTGAGTGATTATAATTAAACTCTCAAGTGGTTTACTTGAGGAGTGGATGTAGGTGCCGAGTTTAGTGCCAAACCACTATAAAAGTTTGGTCTCTTATGCTTGTTATTGTGTTATTTATATTTCTCTCATTCTATACTTGTGTTTCACATTATTTCACCAAGCACACTACTTTAAAATTTAGTTTAATTAGAGTTTAAATTTTTAAATATCCAATTCACCCTCTCCTCTTGGGTGTCCATCCTTGGACAACAAGTGGTATTAGAGTAGATGCTCTAATATTAGTTATTATCCTAATGGTCATAGAGCCAAAGATTTAATGACAAACCTAATTAGAAATTTATTGGTTGAAGGGCAATCAACCAATAGACCACCAATTTTCAATGGAAATAATTATACCTATTGAAAAGCAAGAATGAGGGTATTTCTTCAAGCACAAGACTATGACATGTGGAATGTCATAGTAAAAGGCCCTTATACACCCACAATCATAATTAATGGCATGTTCATTCCAAAGTCCAAAAAGAATTGGGATGAATATGACAAAAGAGAAACACAACTCAATGCCAAAGTAATGAATATGTTATATTGTGCTTTGGATGCAAATGAGTTTAATAGGATATCAACATGTTCATCTACCAAAAAAATTTAGGATAGACTTGAAGTTACCCATGAGGATACTAATCAAGTCAAAGAATCTAAAATAAACATGTTGGTATGCAAGTATGAATTATTCAAAATGGAATCACATGAAATTATCACCAAAATATTTGCAAGATTCACCAATATATTAAATAATTTAAAGCATCTAGGAAAGGATTATTCTAATAGTGATGTTGTGCAAAAATATCCTAGACCCTTGTCGAAGAATTGAGAGCCAAAAAAAACTACCATTCAAGAAGCAAAGAACTTAAACAAGTTAGCTTTGGAAGAGCTCATTGGATCTCTTATGACCCATGAGCTAAATATGAACCAAGGAAAGGAAGAAGAGGTGAAGAAAAAAACCATAGCCCTCAAGGTTGCTGCCATCCATGAAGAAGAGAGTGATTCCGAAGAAGACTCAAAAGATGATGAGGAGATGGCCATGATAGCAAGAAGATTCAAGAAGATCATGAAAAGAAGGAAGAAATCTGAGCCTAGAAGAAAATACAATAAGGGAGAAGTTACCAAAGAGAAAGAGAAAGAAAAAGAAAATAAATTATAGATAAATAGTAAGACTAAGATCAATTATAGATAAATACATGATTAGTTCAAAAAATCTTCAAACATTGATTGATAATCAAAAGATAGTTTTTGATAAAGCTGGTTCAGGATACAATCCACAAATAAAATAAAAATTTCTAAGAAATGTGATTTATAGATTACAAAATCAATGAAAAACCATAACTTGTTTTAAATATAACAAAACTGGACACAAAGCATTTGAATGCATAATGAATGCAAATAAGAAACTTAATATAAATCAATTAAAGATAAGATGAATTTTAATTTCAAAAGAAACCATTTGTGCTAACCTCAAAGGACCCAAGTTAACTTGGGTACCTAAATCTACTTGATTTCGTGTATAGGTGTGCTTGGCATCCATGAGAGCTAAAAGAAGATGGTATCTAGATAGTGGATGTTTGAGGCACATGACAAGAGATAGATCCCAATTTATCTCTCTTGAAGCAATAGATGGAGGTGTGGTGACATTTGGTGACAATGATAAAGTTAAAATTATTGGTCACGGTAATATCTTGATCACACCCTCTACTTATATAAAAAATATATTGCTAGTTGATGGTTTAATGTATAATCTACTTAGTATTAGTCAATTATGTGATAAAAATTTTAATGCTTCATTTAAATCATCTCATTGCATAGTAACTAATTCATTTGATGATAGCATTAAGTTCATAGGAAAAAGACATGACAATGTTTGTATTGTTAATCTTGATGAACTCAAAAATAAAAATATTAAATGTCTTATTGCTATGAATGCTAAAGTAAATAAATCTAGTTGGATATGGCATAATAGCTAGGTCATGTAAGCATGAACTCATTGTCTAGATTAATCAAGCTTGACTTAGTAAAAGATTTATCCAAAAATAAATTTTGAAAAAAATAAGATTTGCAAAGCATGTCAATTTGGAAAACAAACAAAATCATCATTCAAATCTAAGAATATTGTCTCAACTAGACCTCTAGAGTTACTTTATATGGATTTATTTGGACCAATTTCAACTACAAGTCTAGGAGGAAAATAATATAATTTTTCGATAATCGATGATTTTTCAAGATATACTTGGATTTTACTTTTATCTCATAAAGATAATGCCTTTGACATGTTTGCTGAGCTATTTAATAAAATCACAAAAGAAAAAGAATGTGATGTTTTATATATAAGAAGTGATCGTGGAACGAAATTTGAAAATAAAAAATTTAAAAGCTTTTACTCTAAGAATGGAATAAACCATAATTTTTCAACCCCTAGGACATTCCAATAAAATGGGATGGTAGAAAGAAAGAATAAAACATTAATTGAAATAGCATGGACCATACTTTGTCAAAGCAACCTTCCAAAATATTTTTGGACGGAAGCTATTAACACCGCATGCTATATGCTAAAAAAAGCATAATTAAACCTATTTTGAAGAAAATTCAATATGAGTTTTACAAAAAAAGAAAACTAATATTTCATATTTCAAAGCTTTTAGATGTAAATGCTTTATTTTGATAAATGATAAAGATAAATTAGATAAATTTGATGCAAAATTAGATAAAGATATTTTTCTAGTTTATTCAACTAATAGTAGAGCATACAGAGTGTTTAATAAAAGAATATTAATTGTAGAGAAATTTGTGCATGTTATTTTTGATAAAACTACCTCTTTTAAAGCAAGAGAAGAAGAAATTGATATGAATGTAGATAATTTAGAAAAGAAAATGAAGAATATGATACTTGAAGATACACCTTTACAAGAACAAAAAGGTGGAAAGCAAGATGTTGAAGAAAGGGAGCAACAATCTTAAGAAGAGCAAGGTACATCTAATTTACCAAAGGAATGGAGATATGATCATAATCATTCCAAACAATTAATTATTGGTGATCCATCTCATGGAGTTAAAACTAGATTATCTCCTAGGGAGGCCATGAATCATATTGTATTTGTATCTCTTTTAGAACCTAAGAATATAATTGAAGTTGAAAAAGACTCAAATTGATATTAGTAATGTAAGAAGAGTTAAACCAATTTGAAAGAAATAAAGTTTGGAAACTAGTTGAAAGACCTAAAAACTTTTTTATAATTGAAACTAAATGGATCCTTTTAAAAATAAACCTGATGAAAAAGATAATGTAATTAGAAATAAGGTTAGACTGATTGCACAAGGATACAATCAAGAAGAAGGAATCAACTTTGATGAATCCTTTGCACCTATAGCTAGACTTAAAGCTATTAGATTGGTCTTGTCATTTGCATGTTTTATGAATTTCAAACATTTTCAAATGGATGTAAAAAGTATATTTTTGAATGGACTAATTGAGGAGGAAGTTTATGTAGAACAACCTCTGGGTTTTGAAAATCAAGAATTGCCAAATCACGTATATAGACTTAAAAAGGCACTCTATGGATTAAAACTAGCACCTAGGACTTGGTATGATAGGTTGAGCAAGTTTCTATTAAATAATAACTCTAGAAGAGAAAATATAGACAAAATATTGTTTATTAAAAAAAATCAAATAATTTACTAATTGTACAATTATATGTTGATGACATTATGTTTGGAGCTACTAATGAAGATTTGTATAGAAAATTTGCTAGTCTCATACAGGAAGAGTTCGAGATGAGCATGATGGGGGAACTCAATTTTTTTCTTAAACTCTAAATCAAGCAATCATATGAGAGAATTTTCATCAACCAAAGCAAATACATAAAAAAAATGCTAAAGAAATTTGGGATGGAGAATGTTAGAGGGAGTGGCACCCCTATGAGCATAAGTTGTAAGCTTGATCTAGATCCAAAAAGAAAAGCAGTAGATCCCAAATTATACAAAGGTATGATTGGATTTTTGCTTTATTTAACTGCAAGCAGGCCTAATATAATATTTAGTGTATGTATGTGTGCATGTTATCAATCAAACCCAAAAGAATTACATGTAGCTGCAGTTAAAAGAATATTTAAATATTTGATAAATACTCAAGATGTAGGCTTGTGGTACTCAAAATAATCTTCACTAGACTTAATTGGATATAGTGATTCAAATTTTGCTGGATGTTACTTAGATAAGAAAAATATAAGTGGAACATGTCTATTTCAAGGAGTAAATTTGATCCCATGATTTAGTAAGAAATAAAATTTAGTAGTCTTATCTATGATGGAAGCTGAATATATTGCTGCTGGAAGTTGTTGTGCTCAACTATTGTGGATCAAATAATAACTAAAAGACTATATACACTTGTAACAATATTTCTATTTGATGTAACAATACTAGTGCTATAAATTTAACAAAGAATCCAATATTAGACTCAAGAACAAAATATACAAAGGTTAGACATCATTTTATTAGAGACCATGTACAAAATAATGACATAACTCTTGGGTTTGTGCCAACCAAAAATCAAATTGTAGATATTTTCACTAAATTTTTAAATGAAGAAAGGTTTTGTGCCATAAGAAAGCAATTAGGGTTATTTGATCCATATTGTTAAAATTATTGAATATGTTTGTATGTTGAAATGATTGCTATGATGTGATGATTTTTTCATAAATCATCCTTACATTAATTCCATCAAAAAAGATATGAGTCATTGCAAGATCTCTTAGACTGAAACTCTAGCCATTAAAGTCTATTTCAAACTGAGCATACTAAGATAAAAAGTCATAGTCGACTAAGACTTAGTCGACCAAGAACTTAATCTTAGTCGAGTAAGTATCGGGAATCCTATTTATAAAATAGAATACCCATGGGACTTTGTTTATTTTTTGTTCGCCCTTTCTCAGCCGTCCCACCTTAGAACCCTAGGGCATTCATTTTTTCTCCAAAAATCTCCAAATTAATGCCCTAAAAATCTGGAGGAAGAGGACTTGGATCCATGGCATTGAGGAAGAAGAAACTTTGCATTCATCCTAAGATCACTCCTATTCAACTATGATCGTATAAGCGGAGGATGAAGAATCATTGGAACACCACTGAGCAGACATAATCCAGTTCGATTCCTATTCCCCCAGCCACATCTCCACCTTCCTCACCTCCTCCTTCGGCCACTCAAACTACTAGTACCCCGCCATTTTCTCCGCCCCAATGTTCTACTCTGTTCACTACTACTGTACAATCCCTATCTTAGGTCACGCCATCCCCCTCAAAAGTAATACCATTTTCTTCTAGGGCAGTGACCACTGAAAGAAAGATTGATTTTGGTTTTCTGGAGAAACAAGGATTTGAGATCGGGGAGTATATTAAATTCTAAGGGTGGGAGTACTTATGTTCGTTGAAATTGCCTACTTATCCAAATCTTGTAAGAGAGTTTTATGGAAATGCAAGGATAGGTTCTCAATCTCTGGAAACTGAAGTTAAAGGGGTCAAGCATTTGATAGTGAAAATTCTAGGGCAGTTAATGAAGACTCAGGTGGAAGGAGCTAAGAGGTTTGATGATTGGCAAGCAGGACTTTGTTTGCTGTTTAACAGGGATGATGCTTTAAATTTTGAAGAGATTTTAGCAAAACATTTAAGTATCGATCATCATCTTTTTCATCACATGGTCTACAAGATCTTTATTCCCAAGATTGGACAATTTGATTATATGACAAGAAATGATGTGGGGATTCTTTATCATATATTGAAGAAAGAAAAATTCAATTTTCCTGCCTTAATGATGAAGACCATGCAAGAGGCAAGAATGAAAGCAAAATTGGTCCTATCTTATGAAAAATTTCTTACTATCATATTTTGGGAGTTCAGTGTAGACATGAAGGGTGAATCATTCAAGAAGATAAAGCACTTTGACGCGTATGATGAATACTCCTTGAAGCGGATGGGTTTCAAAAAAGTGAATGGGAAGTGGACCAAAGTTGATGATGAAGAGGAGCTCGTGCCAGTATCGGAGCCCGTGCCAAAATCTGTAGGTCCGTTTATTTGGCTTGCACATTCTATCCACCTTGAGAAAGATCAGATTACTGATATTGTGCATCGAGTGGTTGATGAGATGTCTGATCAACTTCCTAATTTGGTAGAGCATGCTGTGGAGCGTGCCCTTGCCAGGCAGCATCCTTAGATGGCTATGGATCCATCCTCCTAAACTCACCCTGTTCCTATCTTAGATTAGGCCATCCTATAGTTGCATACCCTTGAGCTCAAAATCCATTTTGTATTTGATGTGATATTTGTAATGGTTTAAGCTCCTTTTGATGTTTTGATGTATGCCTACTTGGTCTTTTATTTATGTTTAAACTTTTACTTATATATGAATGAAACTCCTTATTTCCCTTCATCTGCAAATGTGATGCCTTGTATCATTTGTATAGTGTACTACTCTTCATTGATAATAGCTATCTTTTTTATAATGATAAAAAGGAAGAGAAGAATAATATAAGTGTAATCTAAAAATTCAATATAAAACAACTAATTTGAAGCATTTAATTAATTCAAATATGAGAAGATGTACTTTGAAACCTCAAGAATCGATTGGCACACATTAAGTGGGAGTAAATACAAAATTTAAAACTTAATTTGAACATAGTGACTATATTTAGGGGGAGCATATGAAATTCAATACAACATAAATGAATATATTGCATATAAATTGATTGCATGAAAGTTATATTAAAATTTGAAAGAAAGGTATACTCAAAGGGTTTTATCATCATCAAAAAGAAAGAGATTGTTGACTCTTGGACTAATTTTGATGATAACAAAAGTATTTAAGTATAATTTATTAAGTTACTAATATTATTTTTGAGGATGTGTAGTTTAAATTCCAAGCATTTACAATGCTCTAAGTGACTTTTATCAATCAAATACAGTATCATCAATCAAGAGGCTCTTGAAAGAAATCAAGACTTGATACATCCTAAAAAGAATGGTTAATAAGAGATAAATTAAGTTTAGGAAGCAAGTCTAGCCTATAAAAGAAATTGAAAAAGAAAGGCTATCAAAAATCAAAGGCATGCTTGGCACACATCTTAGTCGACTAAGTTCTGAGAGTAAGTCAACTATGTTTCAGAGTATAGCAAAAGTAGAAAGCATAGAAAAATGAAAGTTCTGGACCCAGAGGACTTAGTCGACTAAGTCTAAGAAGTTAGTCAACGATATCTTAGAAGACTGCAGAAGATAGAAAGCATAGAAAAGGCTAAAATTAAGAATTCAGGGGACTTAGTCGACTAAGTCAAGAAGGTTAGTCGACTAAGTCACTATAACGGCTAGTTTTTTTCAGAACTGCATTTTTTAGTCCTAACTTTTTTCTAATGGCTAAATTTTTGTGCCCAATGGCTAGGTCATTGAATAGAGCCTCCTCAGTTATTTTTGAGTGGGGGAAAAGCCTTGGAATATATAAAGGACATTTAAGAACTTCAACAAGAACTTTTGAAATCCACATTCAAGAGCCTCAAGCCTACACCAAGTTCCTCAAGCCTACACCAAGTTTATTCATTGAGAGTGCCATTACGTGAAGTGAAAGATCTATTCTTCTAAATATTTCTTGTCCTTCCAATCATCCTAGAGTTGAGAGAAGTTAAAATACAAGCATTGAAGAGCTTCATCAACTTCTTTCAAGCATTCAAGAAGAAGAGCAAAGCAAACAAGCCTTTCATTGACAAACTCTTCTTTTGGGCTTCAATGAGTTTTTCTTTCTAAACTTTTTTAATCATTGAATCATATTTGTTTACAAGTTTCTTGGGACGAGAAACTTGGATTGGTCCAAGCCTAGAGTTGGACATTGTAAAGGTTTAATTGGTGAGCCAAGATCAAAATCAATCGGAGTTAATTGTTAGCCTGGAGAAAAATAATCTTGAATGATTTTAGTTGGTGATCCAGAAAAAATCAACTGGATTGATTGCAAATCCAAAAAATAATCATTGTAAAGATTATAATTGGTGAGCCTAGGTTAAAATCAACTAGGTTGGATGGTGAGCCTAAGAAAAATAATCGAACTATAATTAATTAAGTGATTATAGTTGAACTCTCATGTGGTTTACTTGAGGAGTGGACGTAGGTGCTGAGTTTAGCACAGAACTACTATAAAAGTTTGGTCTCTTGTGCTTATTTTTGTGTTATTTATATTGCTCTCATTCTATACTTGTATTTTACATTATTTCACCAAGCACACTACATTAAAATTTAGTTTAATTAGAGTTTAAATTTTTAAATGTCCAATTCATCTTTCCTCTTGGGTGGCCATCCTTAGGCAACAAAAAAGAACTCAAGAGAGTATTTAGTATAGTTCATGTGGACATTATGCATATGTCTATAAATTTTTTTTTGGTTCGGAATATGTGACACTATAGTGTTCTAGTTGTTTTATTTTGGATAATGGCTATTTAAACAGTTATTACAAATTTGTATGGGTTGACATGAAATGAAAGTTCCCTTTTAATTCAGCTCTTCTATACATTGTATTTATGCACCAGGATTGAGGATCTTTGAACTTAACTACAAAGTTCAGACTTGGTGATCTTTTCAGACTTAGCATTAAAAGCAAGCTTGTTCATGAGAACAACATTCTTCATCTAAAACCACCTTGAGAAAATTGAGTTTGCAAACCAAACTTAGTAGTTCTATTTTCTCATCAAACTATACTTTCTCTATACTTGAGTTTATGATGGTTGTAGATGCATAATAAAAATATAAGCAACAAAATGGTATTTTATTTCATAGATGAAGTACTAAAGAATTTTCTAGTGAAATGAATATTCTTGTGAAACTTCACTGGACAAAGTCTCACTATAGATATAGTGGTTGTTTGACTAATTGAAATAGCATTCTTGGGTATCTCTGACTTCTCCTCTTCTATCATTACCCTTCTATAAACAAAGTTCATGGAATAAGATCCTTGGGTGACCCTTTACGCCCTCCATTAACTTCAAAAAAAATGATGAAGCAAAATAATCAAAAAACAAAGGTAACCAACTAAGTACAACTTCGTAAAAGTACATAGTACTATTCATTCATCATAATTAACATTCTTGTCCTAATATTAATACAACCCAATATCAATGCATGAAAAAGGTGTTTCAATCCTCAACCACTTCCTTACATAAGAGATCAGAATGTAATATGCTAAGGTTTGTTTCCAATTCATCCTCAGCAGTAGCCAATACATCAATAGCATCATCATCCATGACAGCATAATGGCCCTAATGTTAGATGTATGCCCAAGAACCCATTTGTTGGCTGACGCATATTGTAATTCTAGGGCATAAGTTTGTATTTGTAAATTTTATTCATTAATAAAAAGGGCAATTTTTCATTCTAATCATAGTTTTTAATGTGTCCATCATTCATCCAAGGAATCAATAGATGATGACACATTCTCAAAGTGTTAAGAATTTGAGACATGTATCACTAATGGTTAATTTCTAAATGCTCTCAATTGAGGAATCATCATAGAGAATAGTGATCGATCAAGTTAGATCGATACATGGATTGCTTCTCTTCTAGACAAATGAGTCTCAAGTTTGCGATGTTGAGATACTGGAGCAAGAGTATAGATGGTTCGTTAGAGAATAAGTTGCACAAATATGATCAACATTAGAAGCCACTTGGATGTCTACTCAGTCATCAGTGGCTTACTTGATGCTATAATGATGTGAGTAGTCCTTTGATCTGCGGTGCCTCGACTATTCAGAGTGAGGATACTGTGATTTGACTGCACATATACTTGGTCTCCTAGCCATTTGGATCCTTGCGATGTATGTTGGCTATAGTAAGTTCAGGTTCATTGTTTGGAGTAGGATGCACCTAGATGAAATCTATCGACCTTAGCAGAAAAAGAGAAATCCTATACAATTCGTAAGACTAAGTTCAAAAAAATTTTGATCGAAGCAAGTATGAATATCGAAAAAAAGTTTCCACAAAAATTTATAGATGAACTCGAGTCGAGCCAATCTTGCATATGACTAATGTTGGACTTTGACGAGTTCTTCATGACCTTCATTTAATCAGAACTCACGATAGAAGGACTAAATCACATGGTAACTACACTTAGAGGTTTAATTATTTTATTTTATTGGATTGCTACTATATAGTGCTAGTTGTTGCTGGTGGATTGTGAGACTCATCAAGCATCATCTTGATGATCGACGATCCTTGATAGGCAGAGTTAGAATCATTCCAACCATTAAAAGAAGTTTTGATGATATTATGATAGAGATCACAGTATATCTCACTACTAGGAAGAATATAACCTATGCAGTTATACACAAAAGAAGTCTTTGTCTTACCAGATAGTTGAACTATGATTATGAATTATAGAGGGATTTAATTATCAATTTGATTGACACTACTACAAAATAGAACTATGATAGTGATTTGTAACCACTTCGTAGCCTAAAAAATCACTGTCATAAGCTATGACAGTGGTTAGCTAACTACTACCACTGTAGCCATCACCGTAGGTCTATGGTAGCGATTATTGCAATGGTTATGCAAACCGCTGCCACATACAGCCTATGGCAGCAGTTTTCAAACCATTGCCATAGGTCAAGATATGGTAGTGGTTTTCTAACTGCTGTCATAGCTTTATCTATTGCAGTGGTTATAGAACTGCTGCCATAGATCTAATGCAGCGATTTCGTAATTACTATCATAGGTTAATGGCAGTGGTTGGCAAATAATTTATGGCCTTGCTTGGCATGCCTATGATAGTGATTTTGTAATCGCTGCATAGCTTATGAATAATAAAAAAATATATAATTTTTAATTTATTTATATATTTTACCTGATAAATGCAAAGATACATGACACAACAAAAAATATAAGAAAATATTATAAATATAAGAATATTTCTGAAATGTTTAAATTTTATTATTGAATAAAATTTATCATAATATTTTTTAAAAAAAAATACATCAAAATCTCCTAAATCTACATCATCATCGTCACTGGAAGATGGAGCACGAGTTGAAGGAGTTGGAGCTAGAACGTCGGCCAACATGTCTCCAAGACTCATGAAGTTTGCTCCAAAATGCATGTTGAACCTCGTCACCATGGCGCTCAAAATGCCCTCCAAATGAGATATGCGCTCCTCAACATGAGCAGCCCATGCTGTAGCCTAATCTACTCGCACCGTAGCTTGAGCTACCTACACCAATGTCTCCTCAAGCTGCTCCCAACTAATGACACCAGAAGTATGTAAAGATATGCTCACCTCAGACCAGTAGCTTATTGACATGTGTCCGGGCCTACATCGAATCCTCCTAAAGTGCTCAGGCCCTAAGATCTGAGATTGATGGTTATGAGGGCCAGAGATGTCCGAACCCTCACTTGCGAGCACATCTAACTGCTCTTGTAATTATAAATTTAAATAAAATTTTATAAGAAATGCTATAATTGATAATATATATACTAATATATTTATTACTAACAAAAATCCTCCCAGTCCGGTATTCATCGGCCTATCCTTCTTATCTATATGGCTGGATCGAAAGATCTCACTATGGCTGGGCATCACGCCATCTCTCATCTATTATAATAATGAATCATTTTTTTAGAAATATAAAAAAAATATTAATTTAATTTATCTAGTAAGATTCAAAATTTATTACCTCTCTATGCATACAGCTGACTATAGACTCACGGTCTAGAGTGTGCATGTACTCCTGGGCTACCCGATTCTCCCAATTCTGATGGATGGTAGCCTAACAAGTATTCAAATAAATAATAAGTATTTAAAAAATATTTAAATATAATTTTAAGCATATTGAAAATATCAAAAGTTAGAAATTTTATCTTAAACTCTTGATGCCTACTATGTCTAACCATTTCCTCTCACTGACTCGGAGGACAGTCCTGTATCTAAGGAACAAGCTCCTCTGGAGTGTCTCATCGGTGCTCGATCCATCCTCTGTAGAACTTGACCTTGCAGCCTCGGTACAACTCTCCAATCTTCTTTAGTTGGATATCTCGAGCCCTTTCATGATCTAAAAAGTCATACCTCCTCTGCACAAAGTTATCAAAAGTCAGTTATCAAATTATTCTAATCAAATAAAGTGTAAACATATCAAATGCATATATATAATTAAGATATACTTACCCATATCTCCTTCCACATCTGATCCCTGACACCAGCATCCATCAATCAGTAGTCTATGGGCAATATCGAAATGATGTCAGACTACCTCACAAGCACTCCAAAAACGGAATGCATCTTCCGCGTGGTCTCTCCTATTGGCCTCCCCTTTGTATCATACTACACCATTACCTGATGTTGGCGATTCCACATGTGTAGCATGCATGTGGGACCATGAAATATCCTATTAGATGATGCACCTACAATAAAAATACATTATGCAAATAATAAGTATACAAATACTATATAAAAAATAAATAAATAAATAAAATAATAAAAATATACACTCAGATGTTGGTGTCGGAGCATGTGTCGGAGATGTGGCTGACGATGGAGGTTCAGATGTTGGTGGAGTAGATGCTGGTGGTGGAGTAGATGCCAGTGGCGGAGTAGATACCAATGATCCCTGAGCAGTCGATGCGGAGGTAGATGGAGTATGCTCCAACTGCTCCTCAAATACCGAGCTCCACATAACTCATCGAGGAGAGGGGGTGAAAGCTAGTGGCATTTCGGTGCCATCAAGACCTGCAATATTAATGAACATTAACCAATATAACATGTTGAACAATAATATTAGTATAGCATCAATAAATAGACTCTAATTTTATACCAAAATGTTGAAGTCAATATCTAGTGGCATCTATAATTTGGACATTATCAACGCTCCTGACAAATGTATCTAGGACCTCAACAGTACCAGATAAGTTTTGTCCTAGAGGAGCACTTTACATATATGGTCCAACATCATCATTAACTTCGGTATCACCAAAGATATGCCTAGGCACCATCCTCATAATAACACCCCATTAAGGCTCCAAGGGATCACTAATGTAGAAGACTCGACCAGCTTGGGAGGCAAGTATATATGGTTCTTCAGTGCAGATATGGCATTACATATTAATAAAAGTAAAACCACACTCATCAGTCTTCATCCTTGACTGTGATAAGGTGTTAAACTAATCACACTTCATCAATGCAATCCTCCCTTTAAAATAATAGTTCAAAATGATTATCTTCTCCACCATGCCATAATAGTTTAAATCCTCTGTACGAGACTGTGAATCCCTCGAGCTGGCATAACATATAGTGGTGGTGCTTAACATCATGCCACTATTTTGTGTTGCCATATTTACGGATCTGCTATGATTATTAAATCTGTAGCCATTAATGATGAGCTATTTATACACACGCACGGTATGATTAAGGTCTATTGAAAGAGACATATTTCAAGACTCACATCACCAAGTGGTAATCTCCACACCTAATTAAGGAGATGACACCTAATTAGTAAACATGTTCAAATAAGTTGCACAAGACAAGAATATATAATCAATTACATGATCTTTGAATCATTCAGAAAATTTTTTGTTGTGCATTTTCTCTTTTTTCCGCATACTTAGAGTGTCGTATTTTACTCTTATGACCTTCTTATGTTTGTTGCATGCATAAAAAATAAATTTAGATATAATTGAATATTTTTTTAATTATTATGAAATAAATAGGGCTATGTGACTCACCTTATGTATGGCTCAATGACATCATAGTTGAAGAGCACGTAGTGGTGTGCCTTATTCCTTTCCTCAATGCTTAAATCAGTGAGATGGTATAAAGTGAAAAGTCCACCTAACTATGGAATGGACTCAAATGCAGGCTTAATTAGCTCATACTGATCATTCTAATCCTTATTGATTGATTATGACATGTCTCGAGCTTGTATAAGTACATGGTATAAAAATTTATATACTCTTGACCCAAATAACCTTCTGCTATGGATCCCTTCGGACGATTCATATTTTTTACATAAGATTTTAGAGTTTGAATATTCCTCTCAGTAGGATACATCCATTGGTAGAACATTAGACCACCAAGTGCAACTTTTTCCATAAGGTACATGGTGAGATGCATCATAACCATGAAAAATGATGGTGAAAATATCTTCTTCAGATCACATAATATAGTCACTATCCTTGCCTTCATTTTCTTCATATCTTTCTTAAGCAACCACTTTGCATAAATATCTTTATAAAAGTTGCAAAGACAAATAATAGCTATTCTAACATTTTTTGGCAACACATGGTGAATAGCTATTGGGATCAATTCCCACATTAGCACATGATAATCATGAGTCTTCAATCCTCCAAGTTTGACATCCTTACTATTTAATGCTTTGATATGTTGCTTGAGTATCCATCTAGGATCTTTATGTTCTCCAACACATGAAAAAATGTGGACTGTTCGGAGGCATTCATAATATAACATACATGAGGGAGCCTCCACTGTTCTCCCCCTACCAGCTTCGGATGGAGTAATCTCCTAATACTCCATTCTTTCAAGTCAAATTAGGAATTCAAGTCATCCTTGGTCTTATCTTTGATATTCAAGATTGTTGCCAATAGGAGCTCGCACATATTCTTTTCAATATACATTATATCTAAAGAGTGGCACAATAAGTTTGTCGCCAAATATGGCAAGTCAAAGAAGATGCATTTTTTCTCCAATTAAAGTGTATATCATCTTTCTTTGATCGATGCTTCCTCTTCTTACCACCAATCAGATCATCTTTTTTAAATTAAACATTGAAACCATCCAACTCTCTCAGTACCTCACTCCTAAATATTTGGCTAGGCACCTCACCTTCTTCAATAGTGCCATTGAAGAAGCGTGCATCCCTTCTGTATGGATGATTTCGATGAAGAAAACATCGATGCCGCATATAGCTAAAGCTCCTCTGATGTATCAACCTTCTAGATCGAGTATTTTTTTTACCAACCAAGCATGCTAGCTCATCTTTCATGCTCCAACTCGACATTAGGGCATAGGCTGGAAAGTCATTTACTATCCAAAAAAGTGCAACATGCATCGAGAATGATTCATTCAGCAAAGCATCAAAAGTTGGAACACCTTGAATTTGTCATAACTATTTCAGCTCGGCAATAAGAGGCTGTAAATAGACATCAATGTTATTACCTACCTCCATCGGTCCAGGGATGAGCACTATCATGAAAGAAAAGAATTTTTTCATATACATCTATGGTGGGTGATATTTGTATGCTTGAACAGGTTGAAACCATCACATGACAAGTCCAACCTCACATTACGTATCTCTTGTATAAAATCAAAATGTATTTCATTAAACTTCTGCCATGCCTCTCCATCGGCTGGATGCCTTAATGCATCATCTTTTATTTGGTCCTCTTCATGCCATCTCATGTCCTTTGATGTCCTTGCTGACATAAATGACTTTTGTAGTCTTGGAATCAAAGAAAAATGCCACATTAACTTTTAAGGTACATGGATCGATGTGCCATCTTTATTCTCTTTCCATCTTAATACACCACACCTCATACACTCACTCTGGTTGGCATCCCTCTTCTAATAGAGCATGCAACCATTAGGACATGCATATATCTTGGTATAAGTAAATCCCAACTACTCAATAATCTTCAATGTCTTATAATTATTCTTTGAGATTTGTGCATTATCCGAAAGAATGTCTTCCAAAAGCTCTAGTATGCAGTTCACTCCATTATTACTGAACCTATTGGAGCATTTTGCATAATACAATTGGATTAAAAACTTAAGCTTCACCATCTTTTCACACCTAGGTATAACAAAATATTAGCATCCTCCATCAACTTACGGACCTTCTCCACATCCTCACTATTTATCGTTCTACCAATCATAGGATCAGGCATGGGCGTAGATGCACCATCATTGTAGCCAACAAATGAAAAAATATCATGAACCATTTGTTCCACTCCCTCATCATGTTGATCACCTTCTTGTAGCCTGCCCTCACCATGTTGATCCCAATAAATTTCATAACCAAATTTAAAATCATAAATAGTAAGATAATCATTTACATCTTAACGAGGTAGCCACGGTCCATCCATACATTTTTTACAAAGATATTGGATAAGTCCATGGTCGCCAAATTTTTTTATAATAAAATCAAGAAACTTTTGAAGTCTAGCCTTATATTCTAATGAGATCCTACTAAACTTCATCCACTCCTCATCCATTATAAAAATTGATGATACTACAATTAAATTATGCATGGAACTTACAGTATATACTAATGCATTATAAACAAATATGCATTATAAATAAAAAATGCATCATAAACTGGGATCGAAATAAATATCATGTGTGGAACACATATTAAATATCATTTTTAGATATGCAATAAATGCATCCTATCATTAACTAATAGATAAAGATAGGTTCTATCCCATTCAAAAATTGCATTAATTCTATAGGTTCATTACAGTAATCAAACGATATGCAATAAGAATCGAATGAAAATTCGACAATATTTCTTCTTGGTTCTCCCGTGTAGGAAGAACAAAAGAAAAATACTATCCAAAATTTCATTCAAAATCCTTAGGATACTGTTTAATTATTGAAATTATCTATAGAATTATTTATAATTTTCAAACTATCCAAATTGGATAGTCAATTGATCATTATACATAATTCTTTCATCCATATAATTACATTTAAATATATAGATGCTGAAGATTATATACACTAATCAATTGATGGGTCTATCGTTATGCAATGCAATAAACAAAAGTGATAAGATATAAACATTAAGAAAATTTTTTCTAGAATCTTTTCTTAGCTTGTACTAAAATTAAGAAGTAAATATTGCATTACTATATTATATATTTATGTGTATTACGACACAGAAAACTATCAAGAAGCTTTATGGGTTCTCGATATCATCCTAAAGCAGCAATCAGCAAAGCAGTAAGTTGATTTGTTTATAGTTTCATGATTCAAGGTTGAGAGTTATGGGATAAGTAAACAAGGAGTAAGTAAACAATCTATCATCTTAGAGCCCAAGGCTGTTGGCACATCATAACCTAATGCTGTCGGCATAGCTCAGAACCCACCGATGGGGGTGAGGATTTTCTTAGTGGCCCACTGACACGGCCCAAAACCCGCTAGTGGGAATTTCCTTATTAGTTGGCATGGTCCAAGGGCCATCCATGGCCGTCGACATGGCATGGCTCGGTCCAGAACTCACCGACATGGTCCAGAACCAACCAACAAAAATTTTCTTATTCGTCGGCATGACCCACGACCACCGACATGGCCCAAAATCCATCGGTGGAGATTTTCTTATTGACCAGTATGACCTAAGGGCCATCTACGACTGCCAACATGACATAGCCCCAGACCATCCACGATCGCCGACATGGCACAGCCCAGTCCAGAACCCACCAGTGCAGTCCAGAACTAACTGATAGGAGTTTTCTTATCCACCGACATGGCTCACAATTGATGAATAATTATAATTTTTATAATAAATATTTATAATATTTATTATAAAAATTATAATTAAATATTATTATAAATATTATAAATAATAAATAAATAATATTATAAAATTTATAAAAAATCATATCTATGGCTATAGAGAAGGGTCACATAGAGAGCTTCGAGGGACATCGGTAGCAGTGCTGGAGGAAGACGATGACACTAGAGATCATCTACAAAATGAGAGACATAATGAGTTAGAAAAAGAGAAGAGAGAGAATGAAAAAGAGGAGAGAGAGAAAGAGGGAAGAGAAAGAGATAATAGGGAGGGGGGTCAGGTTGAGAGAAGAGAGGAGGTGAAGGAGCCGACGATCGGGCCAGCTAGGAAAGAAGGAGGAGGAGGGGGGCTTAGGCCGAGGGAAGAGAGTAGAGAGAGAGGGAGGGGTCGAGGCCAGCAGCTGTGCCGAGGAAAGAGAGGAGAGAAAGAGTGGTGGTGGAGCCAGCGGCCATGCTGGCCAAAGGAGGAGGAGGAGGGAGGGTGGCGTGGTGATCGGGAGGCCGAGGGGTGGGCTGTGGGCGAAGCCGCAGGGAGTGGGTTGCGGGCGATGGCCTGGTAGAGGAGTCGCAGGCCTAGGCCAGGGAAGAAGGGGAACGAAAGGAAGGAGGGGAAGGTGGCGACACCGGTCAAAGAAGAAGGGGCAGGCCCAGGTGGAGGCAGCCCGACTGGGGAGCCAATAGGAGGTGGAGGAGGAGGTGGCTTTGGCCAGGGAGCCAATAGGAGGTGGAGGAGGAGGCGACGCTGGTCAGGGAGCCAATAGGAGGTGAAGGAAGAGGTGGCGCCAATCGAGGAAGGAAAGGAAGGGGTGAGGTCTCACCAACGGTGGAGAGGAGGGAGAGAGAAAGCAATCGACGGAGGAAAAATAATTTGGGAGTGGGCTGAAAATAACCTAATCTATGGCAGTGATTTTTAAATCACTACTATAGGTAGACTACGGCAGTGGTTACTAAAAATCATTGCCATATGTCTATAGTAGCGGCTATAAAACCACTACTACAGATCTATGGCAACAATTTTTAATAACTACTGTCATAGATTAAAAATTAATTTTTTATATTTTTACTCTAAATATTATATAATTTTAAAATTTAATATTCATCTTCATCATTCATTATCTAAATAATTATCATTAGAGTATCATCACAAAAGACTGCCTCGATCCGATGGTCCTAGCTTTATCAATCAAAAAAATTTAATTTCAATAATCACGAACGATAATATAATGATCTGATAGATGGAGACTTTTGATGGATTCAAAAATCTGCAATGATGATCTCGGTGATGTTTGTAGCATACTATTAATGTTTCACTTTAATTAGATATCGTTATCATAGTCAATTTAGCATGGGATTATTTTGACCATTAAATGAGAAATGAGTGATCAAAGGATCAGATGGCATTCGATTATGAGATAATTTTTTAGATAAATAATCTTGACTACTATTTTAATCATTTTTATGATGGTGATTATAAAATTTACATTATGGATCTAAGAACGATCCAAAACTATATGTCGCTTGATACCCATTCTTAAACTTTGTTAGTTATTTTTGCTAGATCTATTTAACGTGAATAGTTTTTATAAAAATAATTTAAATTTTATGATCACCATCATAAAAATAATTAAAATGGTAGTCAAGATCATTTATCTAAAAAATTATCTCATAATCGGATGCCATATGATCTTTTGATCACTCATTTCTCATTTAACGATCGAAATCATCCCATGCTAATTGACCATGATAACAATATCTGATTAAAGTGAAACTTTGATAGTATGCTGCAAACATTATCGAGATCATCATTATAGATTTTTGAACCCATCGAAGGTCTCCATCTATCAGGTCAGCACGTCATCGTTCATGGTCGTCGAAATCAATTTTTTCTAATTCTTGAAGCTAGGGCCATCGGATTGAGGTGGTATTTTGTGATGAAATTCTAATGATAATTATTTAGATACTGAATGGTGAAGATGGGCATTAAATTTTAAAATTATCTAATATTTAGAGTAAAAATATAAAAAAAAGATATCGCAGCGGTTATGTCTAATCACTGCAATAGGTTGAGCTACGACAGCGGTACAAAGAACCATAGCCATAGGTCTAACCTATGATAGCGGTTAATTCTAACCGCTGCCATAGGTCTGACCTATGGCAGCGGTTATATATAACCTTTGCCATATATTGACCTATAGCAGTGGTTAGTATAAACCACTGCCACATGTTGGATCTATGACAATGGTTAGAGTTAGCCACTGTCATAAATCCTATTGCAGTGGTTTTAAAAATTGCTGTCATAGTATGTGCTGCCATAGCCCTTTTCTATAGTAGTGTGATGATTAATTCAATGTCATTGTTGCAATTATCAAACTTATTAAGAGTTAGTGAGTTGTAGGAGGATTAATTAACAACTGGATTGTTAATTGGCTCAATTTGATTGAGCAATGGGGCTAGGATCAAGTCCAGTTAAATTAGATTCAATATGGCTTGGTTTGAGTTTGATTAGATCAAGCCTAATTGAATTATGAGATATTCCAATTGAAAGAAAGATCAATTCTTTATTTAATTAGGATTTGAGTTTGACCTAATTTCTAATTGGATTAGGATCTAACCAAAAGAGATTGGATTCCTAGTTGGACTAGAATTTCCTCTCTAATTGGGTGCACCAATCCTAATTAGATTAGGGTTTAATGAAGCACCAAAAGATCCCTTTTGACTAGGACTCTCAACCTCTTGGTGCCCTATTAGATAACTAACACCACAAAACCCACGTGCCTAGTATTTTGCATGAGAAATCTCATGCACATACTCCTCCATGCCCAAGCCTCCTCATGCATCTCTTGCTTCATGCTAAAAAGGATGTACACCCCATCTCATGCCCCCCTCTCTTGGATAAGGATTAGACCAATTCAAAGGTGTTTGAATTGATTTGAATTCTTATGAGATAAGAGTTCACCCTTATCACTTTTCTGGGATGCCATAAAAGAAGAAGATTGGGCATGGGAAATGTGATTTTTAATGTAAAAATTCTGAAGTTGTGGTGGGTGTTTTTTGACGAGGCGTGGGTTTTGGAGACACGCACATCCTCCCTTGGGCATTGCTTTTTAGAGGCATGCATCTTTCTATGTGGCTTGGGTTTTGGGAAGAGAAGAGATAGATAGGTCTTCTTCCTCTTCCTCTTCTTCCTCTTGTTCTCCTTCTTCTCTTAGAGGATCTAAGAGAAATGATAGAGAAGTTCTTCATCAATCATCAGGAGATAACTTTTGCAAGGAAGCTAGCACCCAGGTGAATTCATGAACCTTTGATCGGATTCAAGGATCTTGTGTGGATGGAGGTCGGATGCTTGTGCTGTTAGATATATGTGCCCTAGAAGCCAGAATTGCCTGACACTTGTAATACACTTCTAGGGGCAAAATTGTAATTTTGACTATAATTAATGAAATGGGTTATTTTCTATCACATATGTGTATTTAGTGTCTGTGATACATCCTTTGAGTTAATGGTAATGATAATTCATATTTTCAAGAGTTGAAAATTTAAGATATGAATAATCATTGTTAACTCATAAACAGCTCCCGACCATAGGATCATCACGAGGATGGTGATTGATCCGGAAGGTTGGTGTACGATCGCTTCTCTTTAGTAGATGAGTCTTAAGTCTACGGTGTGGAGACACCAGAGCGAGAGTACAGGTACTCGTTAGAGAATGAGGGCACTGAGCGTGACCACCTCGAGTAGTCATTAGGAAGTCTACCTTCTCGTCAATGACTGACTCGATGCTGCAGTAGTGTGTCTGGTTCTTGAAGGGAAATCCTGATTTCCCGGTCCAGGTTCGTCCAGATCTGATTAGATCAAGAGATATATTTCAAAATTTTTTCTCTTGATCTCAATCAGATCTTGATATGTTTCAGATCTGATTCTTATTATTTTAACAAATAAAATAAGATAAATTAAATCAAATTTAATTTACCCAATTTGGGTAATCCTATTACCCTGTAGATGATCCTGATTGTAGCGGAAGGTTCTGGATCTTAGCCACGCAAGCGCCTGGCCTCTACCGGTATCCACTCGGGTTGGATCTGGAGAACCTCTTCTTCTCTATCACACCTCCAAAAATCAGATCTGGATCTGATCTGGAGGATCTTCAAAACTCTTTTGAAGATCTGCAGTCGTCCTTTTGCAGCAGCGCAGCCTTCTTGCTTTTGATCGCCTTTCCTTGATCTGAATTGCACCAAACTAAGTCCAAAACACTTTTGGACGTGGAGAGCAAGGGGAGAAGAGAGTATGGCATGGAGAAGGAGGGGAGAGGCAGCCTTGGACGTGGGAAATCTCTTTCAATAAGACTTAGGATTAGGGTTGGGCGCAGGGTCTTATTTATAGACTAAGCGTGATCCAACTCTTCTTCCTCTCAACCAATCACAACCCTTTGTGAAATCAGATCTAAATCTGATTGGTTGAAAAAGAGACCCCTGGATTCCTCCTTAGAGGGCGCCTAAGACCAGTCAAACTGGATTCTTAGTAGAACTCTAATTGGAATCCTAAAGGGAGGTGGAGTCCTTGTCCAACAAGGACTCCTAGGCGCCTCCTACTTGGGCTCACGCCACCCTTGGCGTGCGCCCTTCTCCTTGCCAGGTTCTGGCAGGGGGACAAGCCCCCACCAGCTCTCCAATAGGTGCATGACATGTGGTCAAAAGTCAAAGGGTCAATGGTCAACGTTTGACCAGTCAAAGGTAGACTTTTGACCAAAGTCAAAGAACAAGAAATGGCAGGTGACCAAAAATGGCAGGTAATGTCTTACAAATAAGACAACCTATTCTGACTTGGACAACCTCCAGTCAGACCATATGAAGGCCTCTGATTGAGCACAAACTCCTTTGGCTCAGTCAGGACAACTTATTTATGATAGTAAAAGAAGAACGTTAGGTTCAATCGAGTGCTAGCACGATTTCCTTGAACCTAATTGAATCTCATTCAGATCAATTGAACTAGATCAGTTCAATTGATGATCACCAGATTCAAACCCTTGTTTGTGTGACCCAGTTAGGTTCAGTTCTGTATGGTAATGGGATATGTCATGATCTCTATCATAGACATCATCGAAACTCCTTTCGATGGATCAGAACTCTTCTGATTCGAACAGCTAGAATGATCGATCATCTAAATCATTCTAATTGCTCCCAAAATCCACCAGTGACACCTAGCAGTATATGGTGGCAACCCATCAGAGCTGAATGCGAACCTCTTGGTGCAGCTACCTGTGTGATTCAGTTCTTCTATCTTGAGCCCCGATCAGATTAGGGTTAAGGTGAACTCGTCAAACCCTAGTCTCTGTCATATGATGTAATCATTCGATTCGAGTCCAGTGTGAAAATCTAAATAGAAACTCTTTCTATTATTTCACTCTACCATGGCCATGGGCTTCAGGACTTGATTCTCATGATCATCATAGGGCTACTCCTCTACCACCGAGGTAGATAGATCCCATCTTGATGCAATCCAGTTCCTACAATGAACATGTCACAGCCAACATACACCTCAGGGTTCCATATGGCTAGGAGACCGAGTAATGGTGTAGTCAAACTATAACACCCTCAAGGTGAACTGCCGATGCATCTCAGGTCAAAGAACCAGACACACTACTGCAGCATCGAGTCAGTCATTGACGAGAAGGTAGACTCCCTAATGACTACTCGAGGTGGTCACGCTCAATGCCCTCGTTCTCTAACGAGTACCTGTACTCTCGCTCCAGTGTCTCCACACCGTAGACTCAAGACTCATCTACTAAAGAGAAGCGATCGTACACCAACCTTCCGGATCAATCACCATCCTCGTGATGATCCTATGGTCGGGAGCTGTTTATGAGTTAATAATGATTATTCATGTCTTAAATTTTCAACTCTTGAAAATATGAATTATCATTACCATTAACTCAAAGGATGTATCACAGACACTAAATACACATGTGTGATAGAAAATAACCCATTTCATTAATTATAGTCAAAATTACAATTTTGCCCCTAGAAGTGTATTACAAGTGTCAGCCAATTCTGGCTTCTAGGGCACATATATCTAACAATCTCCCACTTGTCCTAAAGCCAATTGGCTACAAGTCTAAGTCCCATCTTCTCAAGGTGGGCTTCGATCTTCTGCTGGCCCAATGGCTTTGTCAGTGGGTCTGCCACATTATCTGCGGAGTTGACTCTCTTGACCTCAACGTAACCTTTCTCAAGGTAATCGCGGATGAGATGATATCGCCGCTCAATGTGCTTGGACTTCTGGTGAGACCTCGGCTCCTTAGCAAGGGCTATGGCGCCATTGTTGTCGCAGTAAAGAGGAATGGCATCTGATGGCATTACTCCAATTTCTGCAGCAAACTTCTTGTACCAGAACGCTTCCTTTGCAGCCTCTGATGCAGCTATATATTCTGCTTCCATGGTGGAATCTGCTATCACAATTTGCTTGGAACTCTTCCAGCTGACAGCTCCACCATTGCACACAAACAGACTTCCAGATGTCGACTTTCGATCATCTATATCGGACATGAAGTCCGAGTCTGTGTATCCCTGGACCAGGAGTTCTCCATTACCAAAGACCAACATCATATCCTTAGTTCTTCTCAAGTACTTAAGGATACATTTCACAGAAGTCCAGTGTTCTTCACCTGGATTTGACTGATATCTGCTTGTGACACTCACAGCATGGGCTATATCAGGTCGTGTACATAGCATGGCATACATGAGGCTCCCTATTGCAGAAGCATAAGGGATCTTGCTCATGCGTTCTATTTCCTCAGGTGTGCTGGGGCACATCTTCTTGGAAAGATGAATACCATGTCTGAAGGGTATTAATCCCCTCTTAGAGTTTTCCATACTAAACCTCTTTAGTACTTCCTCTATGTACATCTTCTGTGAAAGTCCTAGCATCCTATTCGGTCTATCCCTATAGACCTTAATTCCTAGAATAAAGGATGCTTCACCTAGGTCTTTCATGGAGAATTCCTTAGACAACCACATCTTGACTGATGTCAACATGGGAATATCATTCCCAATAAGGAGGATGTCATCCACGTACAATACGAGGAAGACAACAGCGCTCCCACTGACCCTTTTGAAAACACATGGTTCCTCTTCATTTTTGATGAAACCAAACTTTTTGATCACATCATTGAAACGAGTGTTCCAGCTCCGAGATGCTTGCTTAAGTCCATATATGGACCTTTGCAGCTTGCAAACCTTGTGATCAGTATCACTGGATGTGAAACCTAGCGGCTGTTCCATATAGATATCTTCCTCAAGATATCCATTTAGGAATGCCGTTTTCACGTCCATTTGCCATATTTCATAATCGAAATAGGCTGCAACAGCAAGCAATGTGCGGATGGATTTTAGCATAGCTACTGGGGAAAAGGTATCCTGATAGTCAATGCCTTCACGTTGACTATAACCTTTTGCCACCAGTCTAGCCTTGAATGTCTCCACATTCCCATCTGCACCAATCTTTCTCTTGAAGATCCATTTACACCCAATAGGTACTATACCTTCTGGTGGATCTACCAAGGTCCAGACTTGGTTTGAGTGCATCGAGTCGATCTCTGACTTCATTGCCTCAAGCCATTTCTCGGAGTCGATATCTGATATCGCCTCGTTGTAGGTTTTGGGATCATCACCATGAGCACCATTACCTATGAGGAACATTTCCTCTACGTCCTCTGAAATAATACCTAAGTATCTTTCAGGGGGACGGGAAACTCTTTCCGATCTACGAGGTGGAGGAGGTAGTGTTCTTATTGGCTCTACCTGATTTGGTTCCACTTGGTCCTTAGCTCTTTCTGCTTGTGAGACTTTCTCATCAAGCTTAATCTGCTTTCCAATGCCGCTATCTTGAATAAACTATTTTTCAAGAAATATGGCATGTCGACTCACAATCACATTGTGGTCTTCTGGAATGTAGAAATAGTATCCTAATGACTCTTTAGGATATCCTATGAATCGAGCTCTAAAGGACCTAAACTCTAACTTGTCCGCTTGTTGTCTTTTGACATAAGCCGGACAACCCCAAATTCTGAGATGACTCAGACTTGGTTTCTTACCGTGCCATATCTCATACGGTGTGGTAGGAACGGTTTTAGAGGGAACCCTATTCAGTAAATAGATTGAAGTTAATAATGAATGTCCCCAAAGAAAATCTGGGAGGTCTGTGAAGCTCATCATGGATCGAACCATATCCAATAGAGTCCGATTTCTCCGTTCTGAAACCCCGTTGAGTTGAGGTGTTCCTGGTGGAGTCCATTGAGAGACTATGCCATTTTCCTTAAGATAGTCTAGGAATTCCTCGGCTAAGGTATTCACCTCCTCGATCTGATCGAAGAACCTTAATGGGTTTTCCAGTTTGTTTTTCTACTTCATGTCTGAATTCTTTGAACTTTTCAAAGGCTTCAGACTTATGTCTCATAAGATACACATACCCATACCTAGACAGATCATCGGTAAAGGTAATGAAGTAGACAAAATTGCCTCTAGCCGGCACATCGAATGGGCCGCACACATCAGTATGTACTAGGGCAAGGAGATCTGTGGCCCTCTCCCCATGTCCAACAAAAGGGAGTTTAGTCATTTTGCCTTGAAGACAAGATTCACAAGTTGGATATGACTCAAAAGTCAATGGACTCAATAGCCCATTTTTCTCCAATTTGTTAATCCTATCTTCTGCTATATGACCTAATCTCAGGTGCCATAGATATCTGTCGTTTGGACTATCCCTAGGTCATTTGGCATTCACGTTTTGCTCGAATAATGAGCATACCTCCAGAAGGACCTTCCTTCTTGTTCTTTAGGGTGGCCAGGTAAGTAGGGCAGTTCCGCTTCCAATGGCCGTCGCTGTTGCAATGGAAACACTTTCCTTTGCCATCGACCTTCTTCTTCGGTTCTGCCTTCTTCTTCTTTGATCCTTCTACCTTTTGCTTTTTCACAGACTTCTTTTTCTTTCCATAAGACTTTCTTTTGGAAGAAGTCCGTTCCATAGCATGAACTGAGCCTTTAGAACCTTTCATAGAAAGCTCAGCGGTAACCAGCATATTCATTAACTCGGCCAAGGAATTCTGAAGTTTATGCATGTGGTAATTCATGATGAATTGCCCATATGCATCAGTCAAGGATTGCAGAATAATATCATTCTGCAAGTCCAAGTCCAACTTCACACCGAGCTTCTCAAGCTCTTCCATGTCCTTGATCATTGTCAGACAGTGATCTTGGACTGACTGCCCATCACGCATCTTAGCCTTAAAAAGTCGTTTCGTGACTTGATATTTGGCTGCGCGACTCTGTTCACCAAACATCTCCTGCAGGTGAGCCAACATTTGGCGAGCAGTCCCGATATCTTCATGTTGGCGCTGGAGCTCATCAGACATCGAGCCCAACATGTAGTATCTGGCCTTATTGTCTTCGTCAATCCATTTTTCCAGAGACGCTCTCTGTTCAGTGGATGGACGAGCTGGTAAGGTGGGAGGGTCCTGGTCCAAAACATGTGTTAACTTCTCTGAACCCAAAACAATTTTGTAGTTCCTGAGCCAATCTTTATAATTGGGTCCAGTCAGTCTATGTGTGTCTAGGATACGTGCCAGTGGGTTGGACGCAGACATTTTCCTGTAGAGAGTCAAAGATTCTAGTTAGATACTGTAATTTTGACTTGACCAATTTGTTTAGGGATTTTATTTTTAAACAAATTAGCTCCCACTATTTTCTCGGATCCCTACACTCCCTCTGTAGAGATGCGAAAATCTCCGCGATTGATGATTTCTAGTGGGTGGTGCGGTCTCACCAACTGACTCATCACCTCACCTAACAGTTATTGGTGATGGGTTAGCCAATGAGTGAACAACTCTTGTTCAATGATTCTCTAATCATGGTGCACCCAAACTTGGTCTCTAATTCATGAATCTCACCGTATCCGAAATATTGATCCACTCCTTAGTTAAGTCAGACCCACCATTTGCATAGACTGGGTTCCTAATTGGGTCTCTCACCGTATCCGAAATATTGAGCCCAACTCATCCTCCAGCCCATAGCATCCAATGCCTAATAGACATGGTTGCGTTTTCCCGGTGCAACTGAGCCACTGTATCCAGCCGAGAACAATCAACCCCGGGAAGGGCCCGCACGTCTACAATGGTGGAAGACCTCGGACTTAATCTTTTCTTAGGGAGAATTGATTCAGGTCTCATTAAACTTGACTTGGCTTAGTCATAACAATTATGACTAACCTAGTGGCATGGGTTAGCTCGGATTATTGACCACCTCAGATCAGAACTGTGTCAACAGATATGGCCAGGTAAGTGAGATCGGTGGAAGGAATATGCCATTAACTCGTACAAGAACGCATTCAGGTCGAGTAGCTTCCAATTAAAAACCAGTCGGTCGTCTGTGCCAAACTTACCTTAGACACCAAATTGTTGAGTCAGAACCAATTGGGTTAGCCTACAATCCAGACTCTAACCTCTGAGCCTAATTAGGTCTTCCTTGATCGTGACTCGATCTTGACCCAGACTTAATCCTATTAGGCTGGTCAATTTAAGCATTGTTGATCCCATCTAACCAACTCTTGATTCGGTTTGATCAACCGCTTAGACCTAATTGAGCTACCCAAGCCCGAACCCAGTATTATGAATATGTCTTAGATCTGAAATTCTCAATTTTAGACCTAATTAATATTCCATAAACTTAATTCTTAATTAAGTTGGGTTCATAAACAAAATATGCACAATAAATCCTAGGGTTTCAGGATCTAGGGTTTTGCAGAAAGTAAGTTTTGGGTTTCTGATTAAGGACGAACACGCAGCACCCCTACACGTCATAAGAACACCCCATCGAATGGGAAGAGAGGGCCTTTAAACCCTTCTTCGTTCTTATGACCGGACGGCCAAGAGGAACGCCTTAATCAGGAACATGTAAATCTACAAAACAGTTATAGATCTATATCATATATCTCATATACAAATTTAGATCTAACCAAGGCATATTTTGCATACATCTCATGTATCATAATCATGCATGTTTTCAGATCTAAATTATCATATAATAATCTGAAAAATTAGATTTAAATTGATCTAATCAAAATAAATTCTAATCTAGACAATTATGTAGAACTATTCTACAACTAGTCTAGTCATGCATCTATCATATCTCATATGATATTTAAAATTAAATAATTTTTATTTGCTGTTTATCAGATGTTATTATAA
>QRFJ01004947.1:0-78853 GCA_006176705.1 Cocos nucifera | reverse complement strand
TTTGCGAGCCGTGTTGTCTTCCTTTATGTACGTGGATGACATCCTCCTTATTTGGAATATATTCCCATGTGACTAGTCAAAAATATGTTATCCAAGGATTCTCCATGGAAAGACCCTAGTGAAGCATCCTTTACTCTAAGAATTAAGTCAAAGATGACCAATAGATGCTAGGAGCTTTCACAGAAGATGTACATAGAGAAGTACTAAAGATGTGAGTATGAAAAACTTTAAGAGGAAGATTAATACCCTTCAGACATGGGTATTCATCTTTCCAAGAAGATGTGGCCCTAGCACACCTGAGGAAATAGAATGCATGAGCAAGATTCCTTATGCTTTTGCAAATAGGAGCCTCATGATATGCCATGCGACGTACACACCTGATATAGCCATCTTGAGTGTCACAAGCAGATATCAGTCAAATTCAGAGTGAGAACACAGACTTCGTGAAAATGTATCCTTAAGTACTTGAGAGGAAGAACTAAGATATAATTGTCTTTGGTAATGAAATCCAAGTCTCGGGATACACAGACTCAAATTTCATGTCTGATATAGATGATTCGAAAGTTGACAACTGGCAGACTGTTTGTTGCGATGTGGTGCTATCAGCTTGGAGAGTTTCAGCAAACGGTGATACCACCCCTCCACATTTTACCTCGGAAAAAGGTTTATGTCGATGTCAAGACGGTCCAACTCCACAGATATGTGCAGACCCACTTACAAAGCCGTTGGCCAACAGAGGATCGAAGCCCATCTTTAGAAGATGGTACTTAGACTTTGTAGCACATTAGCTTTAGGACAAAGTGGAGATTGTTAGATATAGGCCCTAGAAGAAGCCAGGAATTTGTGTGACCACCTTGTAATAACACTTCTAGGCAAATTAATATAAATTGTTTGACTCTAAAATCAATACAATTAAATGGTTATTTTCTATCACATATGTGTATTTAGTGTTGTTAACATGAGGAAATCCTGATTCCGGTCCAGTTCGTCCAGATCTATTAGATCAAGAGAATATAATTTCAAAAATTTCTCTTGACCTTAATCAAATCATGATATGTTTCAGATCTGATCTTATATTTAATAAAATAAAATAAAACAGATAAATTAAATCAATTTAATTACCTGATTTGAGGTTAATCTTATTACCCTGTAGAATGATCCTGATTGCAGCAAGGTTCAGATCTTACCACGGCAACGCCTGCCTCTACCAGGTTCCACTCAGTTGATCTGGAGTAACCTTCTTCTTCTCTATCACACCTCCAAAAAATTAGATCTTGGATCGTGATCTAGAGATCTTCAAAACTCTGTTTTAAGATCGCAGTCTCCTTTCTGCAGCAGCGCAGCCTTCTGCTTTGGATCGCCTTTCCTTATCTGAAATCGCACCAAAACGAAGATCCAAACACCTTTGACGGGAGATCAAGGGAGAGAGAGTATGGCGGAGAAGGAGGGAGAGGGCAGCCTTGACGTGCGAAATTCTATTGAATCACTGAGGATTAGGGTTGGCGCCAGGTTCCTTATTTAATAGACCTCGTTGTGATCCAACTCCTCTTCCTCTAACCAATCGCAACCCTGTTGTGAAATCAGATCTAAATCTGATTTGTTTGAAAAAGAGACCCCTGGAGTCCTTCTTAGAGGGTGGCCTAAGGACCAGCAAACTGGATCTCTTAGTAAGAACTCTGATTGGAATCCTAAGAGGTGGAGTCCTTGTCCAACAAGGACTCCTTAAGCGGCCTCCTACTTGGGTCACACACCCTTGGCTGCGCCCATCTTCCTTGCCAGGATCTGGCAGGGACAAGCCCTCACCAGCTCTCCAAAGGTGCATGACATGTGGTCAAAAAGTCAAGGCGTCAATGGTCAACCGTTTGACCAGTCAACGGGTTTAGACTTGTGACCAAAAGTCCAAGAACAAGAAATGCAGGTGACCAAAAATGCCAGGGTAATGTCTTACAATAAGACAAACCTAATTCTTGACCTGGACAACCTTCCAGTCGACCATATGAAGGCCTCTCGATGAGCACAAATCCTTTGGTCAGTCAGGACAAACTTTTATGATAGTAAAAGAAGAAGGTAGGTTCAATTCGGGGCTAGCACGATTTCCTTGAAACTAATTGAATCACATGTTCAGATCAATTAACTAAGATCAGTTCATATTGATGATCACGCGAGATTCAAACCCTTGTTTTGTGTTGTGACCAGTTTAGGTTCAGTTCAATGTATGAATGGGATATGCATGATCTCTATCATAGACATCAATCGAAACTCCTTTTCGATGGGATCAAGAGAGAAACTCTTCTGATTCGAACAGACTAGAATGCATCGTCAATCTTTAATCAGTTTAATTGCTCCAAAGATCCACCAGTGACACCAGCAGTTATGATGGTGGCAAACCATCAGAGCTGAATGTGAACCTCTTGGCTGCCAACTACCTGTGTGATTCCCAATTTTCTTCTATCTTGAGCCCGATCAGCATTTAGGGGTTAAGTTGAAACTCGTCAAAACCCTAGTCTCTGTCATATGATGTAACATTCCGATTTCAGTTCCAAGTGAAAATCTAAATAGAACTCTTTCTATATAATTTCACTCTTACATGCCATGGCTTCAGGACTTGATTCTCATGATCATCATAGGCTATCCTCTACACCGAGGGTAGATAGATCCATCGTGAATGCAATCCAGTTCCTTACAATGACATGTCACAGCCAAAACATTACACCTCAGGGTTCCATTATGGCTAGAAGGAGACCGAGTAATGGTGTAGTCAAAACTAGAACACCTCAAGAGTAACTGCCGATGCATCTCAGTCAAAGAACCAGACACACTACTGCAGCATTCGAGTCAGTCATTGACGAGAAGGTAGACTTCCTAAAGACTTACTCGAGTGGTCACCGCTCAGTGCCCTCTTCTCTAACGAGTACCTACTCTCGCTCCGTGTTCTCCTCACCTAGACTCAAGGATCATCTTACTAAAGAGAAGCGATCGTACAACCAACCTTCCGGTCAATCATCATCACGGATTATCTAATGGTCGGGGATGTTAGAGTTAATAATGATTATTTCATGTTCTTAAATTTTTCAATCCTGAAATATGAATTATTCATTACCATAACTTCAAAGGATGTATACAGACACTAAAATACACATGTGGATTAGAAAATAACCCATTTCATTAATTAGGAGTCAAAATTTACAATTTTTTGCCCCTAGAAGGTATTACAAGTGTCAGCCAATTCTGGCTTACTAGGGCACAATATCTAACAATCTCCCATTGTCCTAGCCATGGCTACAGTCAAGTCCCATCTTCTCAAGGTAGGCTTGATTCTTCGCTTGTCCAACGACTTTGTAATGGTCTGCCACATTATCTGTGGAGTTTGACTCTCTTGACCTCAAATACCTTTCTCAAGTAATCGCCGGTGGAGATGGTATCACCAGTGTGCTTTTTTAGGAAACCCCCTTTTTTTTCCAGGCCACAAACAAGTCTGACAGATGTCGACTTTCGATCATCCTATATCGGACATGAAGTCCGAGTCTGTGTTATCCTGGACTTGGAATTCTTCATTACCAAAGACCAACATCATATCCTTAGTTTTCTCTCAATACTTAGGATACATTTCACAGAAGTCCAGTGTGTTCTTCACCTGGATTTGACTGATAATGTGGCTTGTGACACTCACAGCATGGGCTATATCAGTCTGTGTGTAACTAGACATGCATACATGAGGCTCCCTATTGCAGAAGCTAGGGACTGCCATGCATTCTATTCCTCATGCTGTGGCTGGGCACATCTTCTTGGAAAGATGACATACCAGTCGAAGAGGTATATCCCTCTTAGAGTATTTCCATACTATAACCCTTTAGTACTTCCTCTAGTACATCTTCTGTGAAAGTCCTAGCCATCCTATTCGGTCTATCCATAGACCTTAATTCCTAGAATTAAAGGATGCTTCACTAGGTCTTTCATGGAGAATTCCTTAGACAACCACACCTTGACTGAGTCAACATGGAATATCATTTCCCATAAGGAGGATGTCATCCAGCTTACAATACGAGGAAGACAACAGCGCTCCACTGACCCTTTTTGAAAACACATGGTTCCCTTCGTTTTGATTGAAACAAACTTTTTGATACACTCATGAAATGAGTGTTCCAGCTCCGTAGATGCTTGCTTAAGTACCATATATGACCTTTGCAACTTGCAACCTTGTTTATCAGTATCACTGGATGTGAAAAACCTAGCGGCTTTTCCATATAGATATCTTCCTCATGATATCCATTTAGGAATTGCCGTTTCTAGTCCATTGCCAAATTTCATAATCGAAATAGGCGATGCAACGGCAAGCAATATGCGGATGATTTTAGCATAGCTACCGGAGAAAAGGATCCTGCTAGTCAATCCTTCACGTTGACTATAAACCTTTGCCACCAGTCTAGCCCTTGAATGTCTCCACATCCCATGCAACCAAGCTTTCTCTTGAAGATCCATTTACACCCAATAGTACTATTACCGTCTGGTGGATCTTACCAAGGCCAGACTTGGTTTGAGTGCTATCGAGTCGATGCTCTGACTTCAATTGCCTCAAGCACATTTCTCGGAGTCATATCTCTGATATCGCCTCGTTGTAAGGTTTTGGGATCATCAACCATGTAGCACCATTACCTATGAAGAAACATTTCCCTCTATTAATCCTCTGAATAATACCTAAGTATTCTTTCAGGAGACGAAAACTCTTTCGATCTTACGAGAGTGAGGAGGTAGTGTTCTTATTGGGCTCAACCTGATTTGGTTTCCACTTGGTTCCTTTAGCTCGTTCTGCTTGTGGAGACTTCTCATCAAGTTTAATTGCTTTCCAACGCCACTAGCTTGGAATAACTGTTTTTTCAAGAAATATGAAAAGTCACTCACAATCACATTTCTGGGTCTATCTTTGGAAGTAGAAATAGTATCTAAGGACTCTTAGATTCCTATGAATTCGATCTCTAAAGGACTTAAACTCTAAAACTTATCCACTTGTTGTCTTTTGACATTAAGCCGGACATCCCAATTCTAATGACTCAGACTTTCGGTTCTTACCCGTTTTGCCATATCTTCATACGGTGTGGTAGGAACGGGTTTTAGATGGGAAAACCCCTATTCAGTAAATAGATTGAAGTTTAATAATGAATGTCCCCGAAGAAAATCTGGGAGGTCTGTGAAGTCATCTATTGGATCTACCATATCCAATTAGAGTCCGATTCTCCGTTCTGAAACCCCGTTGAGTTGAGGGATTCCTGGTGAGTCCATTGAGAGACTATGCCGATTTTCCTTAAGATGTCAGGAAATTCCCGGGCTACAGGTATTCACCTCCCTCGATCTGATCGAAGAACCTTTAATGGTTTTCCAGTTATTTTCTACTTCATTCTGAATTTCTTATTGAACTTTTCAAAGGCTTCAGACTTATGTCTCATACGATACCTCATACCCATACCTAGGACAGAATCATCGGTAAAAGGTAATGAAGCAGACAATCAAAATTTGCCTCTACCGGCACATCGAAATGGGCCACACCACATCATATTTTGTACTAGGGCAAGGAGGATCTGTTGCCCTCTCCCCATGTTCCAACAAAAGGGGAGTTAGGCATTTGCCTTGAAGACAAGATCACAAGTGGGATATGACTCAAAAGTCAATGGACTCATAGCCCCATATTTTCTTCCAATTTGTTAATCCTAATCTTCTGCTATATGAAACCCTAAATCTCAGTGCCATAGAATATCTGTCGTTTGGACTTATCCCAGTCGTTTGGGCATTCACGTTTTGCTCGAAATATGAGCCATACCTCAGAAGACCTTCCTTCTGTATCTTTAGGTGGCCAGGTAAGTTAGGGCAGTTCCGCTTCCAAGGGCCGTCGCTTTGACAATGGAAACACACTTTCCTTTGCCATCTACCTTCTTCTTCAGTTCTGCCTTCTTCTTCTTTTATCCTCCACCTTTTTGCTTTTTCACAACTTCTTTTTCTTTATTAAGAGCTTTCTTTTGGAAGAAGTCCGTTCCATAGCAAGAACTGAAGCCGTTTAGAACCTTTCATAGAAACCTCAGCGGTTAACCAGCATATTCATCAACTCGGCCAAGGAATTTGAAGTTTTATGCATGGTTTAATTCATGATGAGATTGCCCATATTAGCATCAGTCAAGGATCTGCAGAATAATCATTCGTTTCTGCGAAATCCAAGTCCAACTTCACACCGAGCTTCTCAAGCTCTTCCATGTCCTTCGATCATTGTCAGACAGCGAATCTACTGACTGTCCATCACGCATCTTAGCCTTAAAAAATCGTTCCGTGACTTGTATATTTGGCTACGCGACGCTGTTTCACCAAACATCTCCTGCAGGTAGCCAACATTTTGGCGAGCAGTCCGATATATTCATGTTAGGCGCCTGGGAAGCTCATCAGACATCGAGGCCCCCAACATTCAGTCATCTGGCCTTATTGTCTTCGTCAACCATTTTTTCAGAACGCCTCTCTGTTTCAGTGGATGGCATGAAAGCTGGTAAGTTGGGAGGCGTCCTGGTTCAAACATTGTAACTTCTTGAAACCCAAATAATTTGTAGTTCCTCTGACAATCTTTATAATTGCGTCAATCAGTCATTGTGTGTAGGATACGTGCCATGGGTTTGGACGCAGCATTTGCCTGATAGAGAGTCAAAGATTCTAGAGTTAGATTACTGTAATTTGACATTGACCAATTTGTTAGGGCATTCTTTATTTTTAAACATATTAGCTCCCCACTATGTTATCTCCGGATCCCCATATATCCCTCGTAGAATGCAAAAAATCTCCGCGATTTGATTGATTTCTAGTGGGTGTGCGGTCTCACCACTGACTCATCACCTCACTAACAGTATTGCTGATGGGTAGCCCAATGAGTGAACAATCTTGTTCAAATGATCTCTAATCATGTTGACCCAAAACTTCGGTCTCTAATTCAATGGAATTATTCCCAACCCGGTAATCCGGAAATTGATCCACAATCCTAGTTAAAGTCAACCAGCTCATTTGCATAAGACTGGGTTCTAATCGGTCTTCACCGTTATCCGAAATATTGAGCCCAACTCATCCTCCAGCCCATAGCATCCAATGCCTAAATAGACATGGTGAGTCTTCTCCGGTGGCAACTGAGTACTGTATCAGCGAGAACAATCAACCCGGGAAGGGGCCCGCACGGGCTAACAATGTGGAAGACCTCGGACTTAATCTTTACTTAGGGAAAGAATTTGATTCACGGCTCATTTTAAAAACTAGACTTGGCTTATTCATAACATTATGACTAACCAGTGGCATGGGTCAGCCGGATTACTTGACCACCTCAATCAAACTGTGTCAACAGATTTCGGCCAAGGTAAGTTGAGACCGGTGAAGGAAACCCGCCACATTGGTTTTAATTTTGTTTTTGACCGTTAAATCGCACAAGAACGCATTCAGGTTGAGTAGCTTCAATTAAAAATCAGTCGGTCGGTCTGCTGCCAACTTACCTTAGACAACCAAATTGTCTTGATCAGAACCAATCTTGGGGTTAGCCTATAATCCAGACTCTAACCTCTGACCTAAATTAGGTCTTGCTTGGATTGTGACTCGATCTTTTGCCCAGACTTATCCTATTAGCGCTGGTCAATTAAGCATTGTTATCCATCTAACCTAACTCATGATATCCGGGTTTGATCAACCCGCTTAGAACACTAAGAGCTACCCAACCCGAACCCGTAGTTAATATGTAAAATTATGTCTGAAGATCCTTTAAATTTCTCAATTTTAGAAGCCTAATCTGATATTCCATAAACTTAATTCTTAATTAAGTTGGGCGTTCCATAAATAAAATATGCACAATAAAATCCTATTGGTTTTTAGGAGGAATCTTAAGTCGGTTTTCGCAGAAAGTAGTGTTTTGGGTTTTCTGATAGGGAACGAACATGCAGCCAACCCTAATCTACACGTCATAAGAACACCCACTCGATGAAGAGAGGGCCATTTAAACTTTCTTCCCTTCTTATGATCGGTGAACTAACGGTGGGTCCAGAGGAACGCCTTAATCAGAACATTCAATACTACAAAACAATACAGATCTATATCATATAATCTCAATATATAAAGCTACGATCTAATCGATTGGCATATTTTGCTATACATCTCATTTGTATCAATATTCAGCATGGGTTTCAGTATCTACAATTATCACAATAACTATTCTTAAAAAATACGATTTTAATTGATCTAATCAAAATAAATTCTAATCTAGTAATAATGCTAGAACTATTACTACAAAATTTACAAGTCTAGTCGGATGCATCTTATCAATTCTCATATTGATCATTTTAAAACTTAAATAATTTTTATTTCGATGTTTATCAGATGTTATTTATAACACTTATTAAATATCAGAAAATCTAGTAAAATAAAGAAATTTAAAATATGATTAATCAAATTAATCAAAAGACATGCAAAAACTTATTCTAATAGAACTATATCTATTCTAAAACTAGTCATGCATATCTTCATGTTTCTTAGACCAAATCATTTAAGTGATTAATTTTTCTGATTTCAGATTGATCACAATATCATGTGACATCTGGGAAAAATCATTATTTTTAAAAAATTAAAATTTAAAACAGATCTAAACATTTTTAGACCATTGAGCTCTGATACGAGATTGAATGAGGGAAATCCTAATCCCCGGTCCAGGTTCGTCCAGATATTAGATCAAAGAATATATTTTTCAAAAAATTTCTTGACCTTAATCAGATCTTTGATATGTTTCAGAATCTTATTCTTATTATTTTTAAACAATAAAATAAGAATAAGATAAATTAAAATCAAAATCAATTTACCTAATTTGGTAATCCTATTACCTGTAGATGATTCCTGATTGGCGTGGAAGGTTCTGATCTTAGAGCCACGCAAGCCCATGGCCTCTACCGATACTCCACTCGGGTTGGAATTGGTGAACACTTCTTCTTCTCTATCACCACCTCAAAAAATCAGATCTGAATCTGATTGGAGGATCTCAAAACTCCTTTTGAAGATCGCAGTCGTCCTTTGCAGCAGCGCAAGCCTTTCTTGCTTCTGATCGCCTTCCTGAATCTTGAATACACACCAAACAAGTACCAAACCTTGACCGTGAGAGCAAGGGAAGAAGAGAGAGTAATGCATGGAGAAGGAGGGAAGGCAGCCTTGGACGTGAGGAATCCTCTATTGAATTCACTTAGGGATTAGGTTGGCGCAAGGGTCTTATTTATAGACTAACTGTGATCCAACTCCTCTTCTTCCCAACCAATCATAACTCTTTGTGAAATTAGATCTAAATCTGATTGGTGAGAATAGAGTCCCCTGGATTCCTCCTTAGAGGGTGCCTAAGACCAGTCAAAGTTGGTTCTTAGGAGAACTCTAATTGGAATCCAAAAAGGAGATGGAGTCCCTGTCCAACAGGGACTCCTGGGCACCTCCAGCTTGGGCACACGCCAAGGGTGGCATGCACCCTCTTCCTTGCCAGGTTCTAGCAGGGGGATAGGCCCCCACCAGCTCTCCAATAGGTGCATGACATGTGGACAAAAGTCAAAGTATCAATGGTCAACATTTGACCAGTCAAAGGTAGACTTTTGACCAAAGTCAAAGAACGAGAAATGGCAGGTGACCAAAAATGGCAGATAATGTCTTACAAAATAAGACAACCTTTTCTAACTTGGACAACCTCCAGTCAGACCATATGAAGGCCTCTGATTGAGCACAAACTCCTTTGGCTCAGTCAGGACAACTTATTTGTGATAGCAAAAGAAGAACGTTAGGTTCAATCGAGTACTAGCACGATTTTCTTGAACCTAATTGAATCTCATTCAGATCAATTGAATTGGATTAGTTCAATTGATGATCACCAGATTCAAACTCTTGTTTGTGTGACCTAGTTAGGTTCAGTTCTATATGATAATGGAATATGTCATGATCTCTATCATCGATATCATCGAAACTCCTTTCGATGGATCAGAACTCTTCTGATTCGAACAACTAGAATGATCGATCATCTAAATCATTCTAATTGCTCCCAAAATCCATCAGTGACACCTAGCAGTATATGGTGGCAACCCATCAGAGCTGAATGCGAACCTCTTGGTGCAGCTACTTGTGTGATTAAGTTCTTCTATCTTGAGCCCCGATCAGATTAGGGTTAAGGTGAACTCGTCAAACCCTAGTCTCTGTCATATGATGTAATCATTTGATTTTAAGTCCAATGTGAAAACCTAAATAGAAACTCTTTCTATTATTTCACTCTGCCATGGCCATGGACTTCTGGACTTGATTCTCATGATCATCATAGGGCTGCTCCTCTACCACCGAGGTAGATAGATTCCATCTTGATGCTATCCAGTTCCTACAATGAACATGCTATAGCCAACATACACCTCAGGGTTCCATATGGCTAGGAGATCGAGTAATGGTGTAGTCAAACCATAACACCCTCAAGGTGAACTGCCGATGCACCTCAGGTCAAAGAACCAGACACACCATTGCAGCATCGAGTCAGTCATCGACGAGAAGGTAGACTTCCTAATGACTACTCGAGGTGGTCACGCTCAGTGCCCTCGTTCTCTAACGAGTACCTATACTCTCACTTCGATGTCTCCACACCGTAGACTCAAGACTCATCTACTAAAGAAAAGAGATTGTACACCAACCTTCTAGATCAATCACCATCCTCGTGATGATCCTATGGTCGGGAGCATTTTATGAGTTAATAATGATTATTCATGTCTTAAATTTTCAACTCTTGAAAATATGAATTATCATTACCATTAACTCAAAGGATATATCACAGACACTAAATACACATATGTGATAGAAAATAACCCATTTTATTGATTATAGTCAAAATTATAATTTTGCCCCTAGAAGTGTATTACAAGTGTCAGCCAATTCTGGCTTCTAGGGCACATATATCTAATAATCTCCCACTTGTTCTAAAGCCAATTGGCTATAAGTCTAAGTCCCATCTTCTCAAGGTGGGCTTCGATCTTCTGCTGGCCCAATGGCTTTGTAAGTGGGTCTGCCACATTATCTGTAGAGTTGACTCTCTTGACCTCGACATAACCCTTCTCGAGGTAATCGCGGATGAGGTGGTATCGCCGTTCAATGTGCTTAGATTTTTGGTGAGACCTTGGCTCCTTAGCAAGGGCTATGGCGCCATTGTTGTCGCAGTATAGAGGAATGGCATCTGATGGCATTACTCCAATTTCTGCAGCAAACTTCTTGTACCAGAATGCTTCCTTCGCAGCCTCTGATGCAGCGATATATTCTGCTTCCATGGTGGAATCTGCTATCACTTTGCTTGAAACTCTTCCAGCTGACAGCACCACCATTGCACACAAACAGACTTCCAAATGTCGACTTTCGATCATCTATATCGGACATGAAATCCGAGTCTGTGTATCCCTGGACTTGGAGTTCTCCATTACCAAAGATCAACATCATATCCTTAGTTCTTCTCAAGTACTTAAGGATACATTTCATAGAAGTCCAGTGTTCTTCATCTGGATTTGACTGATATCTGCTTGTGACACTCACAGTATGGGCTATATCAGGTCGTGTACATAGCATGGCATACATGAGGCTCCCTATTGCAGAAGCATAAGGGATCTTGCTCATGCGTTCTATTTTCTCAGGTGTGCTAGGGAACATCTTCTTGGAAAGATGAATACCATGTCTGAAGGGTATTAATCCCCTCTTAGAGTTTTCCATACTAAACCTCTTTAGTACTTTCTCTATGTACATCTTCTATGAAAGTTCTAGCATCCTATTCGGTCTATCCCTATAGACCTTAATTCCTAGAATAAAGGATGCTTCACCTAAGTCTTTTATGGAAAATTTCTTGGACAACCATAATTTGACTATTGTTATCATGGGAATATCATTCCCAATAAGGAGGATGTCATCCACATACAATATGAGGAAGACAACAGCGCTTCCACTGATCTTTTTGAAGACACACGGTTCCTCTTCATTTTTGATGAAACCAAATATTTTGATCACATCATTCAAAATGAGTGTTCCTAGCTCTGAGATGCTTGCTTAAGTCCATATATAGACCTTTTAACTTGCAAACCTTATGATCAGTATCACTGGATGTGAAACCTAGCGGCTATTCCATATAGATATCTTCCTCAAGATATCCATGTTCAAGAACACCATTTTTACATCCATTTGCCATATTTCATAATCAAAATAGGCTGCAACGGCAAGCAATGTGCGGATGGATTTTAGCATAGCCATTGGAGAAAAGGTATCCTGATAGTCAATGCCTTTGCATTGACTATAACCTTTTGCCACTAGTCTAGCCTTGAATGTCTCCACATTCCCATCTGCACCAATCTTTCTCTTAAAGATCCATTTACACCCAATAGGTACTATACCTTCTGGTGGATCTACCAAGGTCCAGACTTGGTTTGAGTGCATCGAGTCAATTTCTGACTGCATTGCCTCTAGCCATTTTTCGGAGTCGATATCTGATATCGCCTCATTGTAGGTTTTGGGATCATCACCATGAGCACCATTACCTACGAGGAACATTTTCTCTACTTCCTCTGAAATAATACCTAAGTATCTTTCAGGGGGATGGAAAACTCTTTTCGATCTACGAGGTGGAGGAGGTAGTGTTCTTATTGGCTCAACCTGATTTGGTTCCAATTGGTCCTTAGCTCGTTGTACTTGTGAGACTTTCTCATCAAGCTTGATCTGCTTTCCAATGCCGCTATCTTGAATAAACTATTTTTCAAGAAAGATGGCATGTCGACTCACAATCACATTGTGGTCTTCTGGAATGTAGAAATAGTATCCTAATGACTCTTTAGGATATCCTATGAATCGAGCTCTGAAGGACCTAAACTCTAACTTATCCACTTGTTGTCTTTTGACATAAGCCGGACAACCCCAAATTCTGAGATGACTCAGACTTGGTTTCTTACGTGCCATATCTCATACGGTGTGGTAGGAACGGTTTTAGAGGGAACCCTATTCAGTAAATAGATTGAAGTTAATAATGAATGTCCCCAAAAGAAAATCTGGGAGGTCTGTGAAGCTCATCTTGGATCGAACCATATCCAATAGAGTCCGATTTCTCCGTTCTGAAACCCCGTTGAGTTGAGGTGTTCCTGGTGGAGTCCATTGAGAGACTATGCCATTTTCCTTAAGATAGTCTAGGAATTCCCGGCTAAGGTATTCACCTCCTCGATCTGATCGAAGAACCTTAATGGGTTTTCCAGTTTATTTTTCTACTTCATGTCTGAATTCTTTGAACTTTTCAAAGGCTTCAGACTTATGTCTCATACGATACACATACCCATACCTAGACAGATCATCGGTAAAGGTAATGAAGCAGACAAAATTGCCTCTAGCCGGCACATCGAATGGGCCACACACATCAGTATGTACTAGGGCAAGGAGATCTGTGGCCCTCTCCCCATGTCCAACAAAAGGGAGTTTAGTCATTTTGCCTTGAAGACAAGATTCACAAGTTGGATATGACTCAAAAGTCAATGGACTCAATAGCCCATTTTTCTCCAATTTGTTAATCCTATCTTCTGCTATATGACCTAATCTCAGGTGCCATAGATATCTGTCGTTTGGACTATCCCTAGGTCGTTTGGCATTCACGTTTTGCTCGAATAATGAGCATACCTCCAGAAGGACCTTCCTTCTTGTTCTTTAGGGTGGCCAGGTAAGTAGGGCAGTTCCGCTTCCAATGGCCGTCGCTGTTGCAATGGAAACACTTTCCTTTGCCATCGACCTTCTTCTTCGGTTTGCCTTCTTCTTCTTTGATCCTTCCACCTTTTGCTTTTTCACAGACTTCTTTTTCTTTCCATAAGACTTTCTTTTGGAAGAAGTCCGTTCCATAGCAAGAACTGAGCCTTTAGAACCTTTCATAGAAACCTCAGCGGTAACCAGCATATTCATCAACTCGGCCAAGGAATTTTGAAGTTTATGCAAGTGGTAATTCATGATGAATTGCCCATATGCATCAGTCAAGGATTGCAGAATAATATCGTTCTGCAAGTCCAAGTCCAACTTCACACCGAGCTTCTCAAGCTCTTCCATGTCCTTGATCATTGTCAGACAGCGATCTTGGACTGACTGTCCATCACGCATCTTAGCCTTAAAAAGTCGTTTCGTGACTTGATATTTGGCTACGCGACTCTGTTCACCAAACATCTCCTGCAGGTGAGCCAACATTTGGCGAGCAGTCCCGATATCTTCATGTTGGCGCTGGAGCTCATCAGACATCGAGCCCAACATGTAGTATCTGGCCTTATTGTCTTCGTCAATCCATTTTTTCAGAGACGCTCTCTGTTCAGTGGATGGATGAGCTGGTAAGGTGGGAGGGTCCTGGTTCAAAACATGTGTTAACTTCTCTGAACCCAAAATAATTTTGTAGTTCCTGAGCCAATCTTTATAATTGGGTCCAATCAGTCTATGTGTGTCTAGGATACGTGCCAGTGGGTTGGACGCAGACATTTTCCTGTAGAGAGTCAAAGATTCTAGTTAGATACTGTAATTTTGACTTGACCAATTTGTTTAGGGATTTTATTTTTAAACAAATTAGCTCCCACTATTTTCTCGGATCCCTATACTCCCTCTGTAGAGATGCAAAAATCTCCGCGATTGATGATTTCTAGTGGGTGGTGCGGTCTCACCAACTGACTCATCACCTCACCTAACAGTTATTGGTGATGGGTTAGCCAATGAGTGAACAACTCTTGTTCAATGATTCTCTAATCATGGTGCACCCAAACTTGGTCTCTAATTCATGAATCTCACCGTATCCGGAATATTGATCCACTCCTTAGTTAAGTCAGACCCACCATTTGCATAGACTGGGTTCCTAATTGGGTCTCTCACCGTATCCGAAATATTGAGCCCAACTCATCCTCCAGCCCATAGCATCCAATGCCTAATAGACATGGTTGCATCTTCTCGGTGCAACTGAGTCACTGTATCCAGCGAGAACAATCAACCCCGGGAAGGGCCCGCACGTCTACAATGGTGGAAGACCTCGGACTTAATCTTTTCTTAGGGAGAATTGATTCAGGCCTCATTAAACTAGACTTGGCTTAGTCATAACAATTATGACTAACCTAGTGGCATGGGTCAGCTCGGATTATTGACCACCTCAGATCAGAACTGTGTCAACAGATACGGCCAGGTAAGTGAGACCGGTGGAAGGAATATGCCGTTAACTCGCACAAGAACGCATTCAGGTTGAGTAGCTTCCAATTAAAAATCAGTCGGTCGTCTGTGCCAAACTTACCTTAGACACCAAATTGTTGAGTCAGAACCAATTGGGTTAGCCTATAATCCAGACTCTAACCTCTGAGCCTAATTAGGTCTTGCTTGATTGTGACTCGATCTTGACCCAGACTTAATCCTATTAGGCTGGTCAATTTAAGCATTGTTGATCCCATCTAACCAACTCTTGATTCGGTTTGATCAACCGCTTAGACCTAATTGAGCTACCCAAGCCCGAACCCAGTATTATGAATATGTCTTAGATCTGAAATTCTCAATTTTAGACCTAATTGATATTCCATAAACTTAATTCTTAATTAAGTTGGGTTCATAAATAAAATATGCACAATAAATCCTAGGGTTTTTTTTAGGATCTAGGGTTTTGCAGAAAGTAAGTTTTGGGTTTCTGATTAAGGACGAACATGCAGCACCCCTACACGTCATAAGAACACCCCATCGAATGGGAAGAGAGGGCCTTTAAACCCTTCTTCGTTCTTATGACCGGACGGCCAAGAGGAACGCCTTAATCAGGAACATTCAATACTACAAAACAATATCAGATCTATATCATATATCTCATATATAAAGTAGATCTAATCATGGCATATTTTGCATACATCTCATGTATCAATTCATGCATGTTTTCAGATCTAAATTATCAATAATAATCTAAAAAATTAGATTTAAATTGATCTAATCAAAATAAATTCTAATCTAGATAATTATGTAGAACTATTCTACAATTAGTCTAGTCATGCATCTATCATATCTCATATGATATTTAAAATTAAATAATTTTTATTTGATGTTTATCAGATGTTATTATAACACTTATAATATCAGAAAATAGTAAATAAGAAGATCTAAAATATGATTTAATCAAATTAAATCAAAGACATGCAAAACTATTCTATAGAACTATTCTATTCTAGAACTAGTCATGCATATCTTCATGTTCTTAGATCCAAATCATTTAATTTTAATTTTTCTGATTTCAGATCTGATCACATATCATGTGACATCTGAAATCATATTATTTTTAAATAAAATAAAATTAAAATCAGATCTAAACAATTTTAGAACCATGGCTCTGATACCAGTTGAAGGGAAATCCTAATTTCCCGGTCCAGGTTCGTCCAGATCTGATTAGATCAAGAGATATATTTCAAAAATTTTCTCTTGACCTTAATCAGATCTTGATATGTTTCAGATCTGATTCTTATTATTTTAATAAATAAAATAAAATAAGATAAATTAAATCAAATTCAATTTACCTGATTTGGGTAATCCTATTACCCTGTAGATGATCCTGATTGCAGTGGAAGGTTCTGGATCTTAGCCACGCAAGCGCCTGGCCTCTACCGGTATCCACTCGGGTTGGATTTGGTGAACCTCTTCTTCTCTATCACACCTCCAAAAATCAGATCTGGATCTGATCTGGAGGATCTTCAAAACTCTTTTGAAGATCTGCAGTCGTCCTTTTGCAGCAGCGCAGCCTTCTTGCTTTTGATCGCCTTTCCTTGATCTGAATCACACCAAACTAAGTCCAAAACACTTTTGGACGTGGAGAGCAAGGGGAGAAGAGAGTATGGCATGGAGAAGGAGGGGAGAGGCAGCCTTGGACGTGGGGAATCTCTATTGAATTCACTTAGGATTAGGGTTGGGCGCAGGGTCTTATTTATAGACCTCTTGTGATCCAACTCCTCTTCCTCTCAACCAATCACAACCCTTTGTGAAATCAGATCTAAATCTGATTGGTTGAAAAAGAGACCCCTGGATTCCTCCTTAGAGGGTGCCTAAGACCAGTCAAACTGGATTCTTAGTAGAACTCTGATTGGAATCCTAAAGGGAGGTGGAGTCCTTGTCCAACAAGGACTCCTAGGCGCCTCCTACTTGGGCTCACGCCACCCTTGGCGTGCGCCCATCTCCTTGCCAGGTTCTGGCAGGGGGACAAGCCCCCACCAGCTCTCCAATAGGTGCATGACATGTGGTCAAAAGTCAAAGGGTCAATGGTCAACGTTTGACCAATCAACGGTAGACTTTTGACCAAAGTCAAAGAACAAGAAATGGCAGGTGACCAAAAATGGCAGGTAATGTCTTACAAATAAGACAACCTATTCTTACTTGGACAACCTCCAGTCAGACCATATGAAGGCCTCTGATTGAGCACAAACTCCTTTGGCTCAGTCAGGACAACTTATTTATGATAGTAAAAGAAGAACGTTAGGTTCAATCGAGTGCTAGCACGATTTCCTTGAACCTAATTGAATCTCATTCAGATCAATTGAACTAGATCAGTTCAATTGATGATCACCAGATTCAAACCCTTGTTTGTGTGACCCAGTTAGGTTCAGTTCTGTATGGTAATGGGATATGTCATGATCTCTATCATAGACATCATCGAAACTCCTTTCGATGGATCAGAACTCTTTTGATTCGAACAGCTAGAATGATCGATCATCTAAATCATTCTAATTGCTCCCAAAATCCACCAGTGACACCTAGCAGTATATGGTGGCAACCCATCAGAGCTGAATGTGAACCTCTTGGTGCAGCTACCTGTGTGATTCAGTTCTTCTATCTTGAGCCTCGATCAGATTAGGGTTAAGGTGAACTCGTCAAACCCTAGTCTCTGTCATATGATGTAATCATTCGATTCGAGTCCAATGTGAAAATCTAAATAGAAACTCTTTCTATTATTTCACTCTACCATGGCCATGGGCTTCAGGACTTGATTCTCATGATCATCATAGGGCTACTCCTCTACCACCGAGGTAGATAGATCCCATCTTGATGCAATCCAGTTCCTACAATGAACATGCTATAGCCAACATACACCTCAGGGTTCCATATGGCTAGGAGACGGAGTAATGGTGTAGTCACACTATAACACCCTCAAGGTGAACTGCCGATGCTCCTCAGGTCAAAGAACCAGACACACTACTACAGCATCGAGTCAGTCATTGATGAGAAGGTAGACTCCCTAATGACTACTCAAGCTGGTCACGCTCAGTGCCCTCGTTCTCTAACGAGTACCTGTACTCTCGCTCTGGTGTCTCCATACCGTAGACTCAAGACTCATCTACTAAAGAGAAGCGATTGTACACCAACCTTCCGGATTAATCACCATCCTCGTGATGATCCTATGGTCAGGAGCAATTTATGAGTTAATAATGATTATTCATGTCTTAAATTTTCAACTCTTGAAAATATGAATTATCATTACTATTAACTCAAAGGATGTATCACAGACACTAAATACACATGTGTGATGGAAAATAACCCATTTCATTAATTATAGTCAAAATTACAATTTTGCCCCTAGAAGTGTATTACAAGTGTCAGGCAATTCTGGCTTCTAGGGCACATATATCTAACAATACATCTTTTGAGTTAATGGCAATGATAATTCATATTTTCAAGAGTTGAAAATTTAAGACATGAATAATCATTATTAACTCATAAATTGCTCCTGACCATAGGATCATCACGAGGATGGTGATTAATCCGGAAGGTTGGTGTACAATCGCTTCTCTTTAGTAGATGAGTCTTGAGTCTACGGTATGGAGACACCAGAGCGAGAGTACAGGTACTCGTTAGAGAACGAGGGCACTGAGCGTGACCAGCTTGAGTAGTCATTAGGGAGTCTACCTTCTCATCAATGACTGACTCGATGCTGTAGTAGTGTGTCTGGTTCTTTGACCTGAGGAGCATCGGCAGTTCACCTTGAGGGTGTTATAGTGTGACTACACCATTACTCCGTCTCCTAGCCATATGGAACCCTGAGGTGTATGTTGGCTATAGCATGTTCATTGTAGGAACTGGATTGCATCAAGATGGGATCTATCTACCTCGGTGGTAGAGGAGTAGCCCTATGATGATCATGAGAATCAAGTCCTGAAGCCCATGGCCATGGTAGAGTGAAATAATAGAAAGAGTTTCTATTTAGATTTTCACATTGGACTCGAATCGAATGATTACATCATATGACAGAGACTAGGGTTTGACGAGTTCACCTTAACCCTAATCTGATCGAGGCTCAAGATAGAAGAACTGAATCACACAGGTAGCTGCACCAAGAGGTTCACATTCAGCTCTGATGGGTTGCCACCATATACTGCTAGGTGTCACTGGTGGATTTTGGGAGCAATTAGAATGATTTAGATGATCAATCATTCTAGCTGTTCGAATCAGAAGAGTTCTGATCCATCGAAAGGAGTTTCGATGATGTCAATGATAGAGATCATGATATATCCCATTACCATACAGAACTGAACCTAACTGGGTCACACAAATAAGCATTTGAATCTGGTGATCATCAATTGAACTGATCTAGTTCAATTGATCTGAATGAGATTCAATTAGGTTCAAGGAAATCGTGCTAGCACTCGATTGAACCTAATGTTCTTCTTTTGCTATCATAAATAAGTTGTCCTATCTGAGCTAAAGGAGTTTGTCCTCAATTAGAGGCCTTCATATGGTCTGACTGGAGGTTGTCCAAGTCAGAAAAGGTTGTCTTATTTTGTAAGACATTACCTGCCATTTTTGGTCACCTGCCATTTCTTGTTCTTTGACTTTGGTCAAAAGTCTACCTTTGACTGGTCAAACGTTGACCATTGACACTTTGACTTTTGACCACATGTCACGCACCTATTGAAGAGCTGGTGGGGGCCTATCCCCCTGCCAGAACCTGGCAAGGAGAAGGGCGCATGCCACCCTAGGCATGTGCCCAAGTTGGAGGCGCCTAGGAGTCCTTGTTGGACAAGGACTCCATCTCCTTTTTGGATTGCAATTAGAGTTCTTCTAAGAACCAACTTTGACTGGTCTTAGGCACCCTCTAAGGAGAAATCTAGGGGACTCTATTCCCACCAATCAAATTTAGATCTGATTTCACAAAGGGTTGTGATTGGTTGGGAAGAAGAGGAGTTGGATCACAGCTAGTCTATAAATAAGACCCTATACCCAACTCAGATTGATATGAGATTGAAGCTAAGAGTTTTCATACGCCCCAAGGCTGCCTCTCCCCTCCTTCTCCATGCCAAAACACCTTCTCCCCTTGCTCTCCACGTCCAAAAGGAGGTTTGGATTTTTGTTGGTGCGATTCAAGCATGAGAAAGGCGATCAAAAGCAAGAAGGCTGCGCTGCTGCAAAGGATGACTGCTGATCTTCAAAAGAAGTTTTGAAGATCCTCCAAATTAGGTCTAGATCTGATTTTTGGAGACATGATAGAAATGAAGAGGATCTCCAGATCCAGTCCGAGTGGATACCAGTAGAGGCCAGGCACTTGCATGGCTAGATCCAGAACCTTCCACTGCATATAAGATCATCAACAGGGTAATAGGATTACCCAAATTAGGTAAATTAAATTTGATTTAATTTATCCTTATTTATTTTATTTATTAAAATAATAAGAATCAGATCTGATACAGATCAAAGAGAAAAATTTTAAAATATATCTCTTGATCTGATCAGATCTGAATGAACCTGAACTGGAAAATCAGGATTTCCCTTCAGATCTTTCATAGAAAACTTCTTAGATAGCCATACTTTGATCGAGGTCAACATGAGAATATCATTTCCAATCAGGAAGATGTCATCCACGTACAATACGATGAATACAACAGTGCTCCCACTAACCTTTTTAAATATATAGGATTTCTCCTCATTCTTGATGAAACCAAATGATTTGATTATTTATTAAAAGGAGCATTCCAGCTCCACCATAGATGGACCTTTGTAGCTTGTAGACCTTTTGATCACCATCACTAAAAGTGAAACCAAGCGATTATTCCATATAGATATCTTTCTAAACATATCCATTTAGAAACGTCATTTTTACATCCATCAACCATATATCATAATCGAAATATGCCATAATCACAAGCAATGTGCAGATGGATTTAAGCATGGCCACTGATAAGAAGGTATCTTGATAGTCAATGTCCTTGCACTGACTATACCCTTTTGGTACTAACCTAGCATTGAATATCTCCACATTTTCATCTACACCTAACTTTCTCTTGAATATCCATTTATACCTAATAGGTACAATATCTTCTGGTAGATCTACTACGGTTCAGACTTGGTTTAAGCATATCAAGTCAATTTCTGACTTCATTGCCTCTCACCATTTCTCGAAGTTGATATCTGATATCGTCTCGTCATAGGCTTTGGGATTATCACCATGAACCACATTTTTCATGAGGAACATTTTTTCTACATCCTCTAAAATAATATCTAAGTACCTCTCAAGAGGATAGAAAATCCTATTTGATCTATGAGGTAGTGGAGGTAGTGTATGGATCAGCTCAAACTAATTAGGTTTCATAGGTTCCTTGGCTCGTTGCTCTTCGAAGACAATCTCCTCGAGTTTGATCTATCTTTCGATGCCGCCATCTTGAATAAACTACTCAAAAAATATGGCATGTTGACTCACAATCACATTATGATCTACTGGAAGATAGAAGAAATATCCTAATAACTTTTTAGGATATCTGATGAATCGAGCTCTAAGGGACCTAGATTCTAACTTGTCCACCTACTGTCTCTTGACATGGGCCAGACAATCCTAAATTTTGAGATGACTGAGACTTGGCTTCTTACCATGCCATATCTCATATGGTATGATAAGAACGATTTTAGATGGAACCCTATTCAGTATGTAAATTATTGTCATTAAACTATATCCCCAAAGGAACTTGGCAAGGTCTGTGAAGCTCATCATGGATTGAACCATATCTAATAGGATCCAGTTTCTCCATTCTAAAATTTTATTAAGTTGAGGCATTCCAGGTGGAGTCCATTATGAAACTATGCTATTTTCTTCGACATAGCCCAAAAATTCTCGAATAAAGTATTCACCTCCTTGATTTGATCAAAGAACCTTAATAGGCTTTTTCATTTATTTTTCTACTTCATGTCTAAATTTCTTGAACTTTTCAAAGGTTTTAGACTTGTGTTGCATCATGTACACATACTCATACTGAGATAAATCATCGATAAAGATAATGAAGTAGACAAATCCATCTTTGGCTAGCACATCGAATGGGCCACACACATCTGTATGTACCAGGAAAAGTAACTTTGTGGTCCTTTCCCTATGTTCCAAAATGTGCAACTTGGTCATTTTATCTTGAAGGCATGATTCATAAATCAGATATGACTCGAAAGTCAACGAATCCATTAGTCTAGATTTTTTCAATTTGTTAATCCTATCTTCTGCTATATGAGCTAGCCTAAGATGCCATAGGTACTTTTCTTTTAAACTATCTCTAGATCATTTTGATTCTATGGCATTCACAGTATGCTCGACGTTGTTTACAGATATATCTACATGTAACTGATAGAGATCATTTATTAAAAAATTATTTATAATTCTTATTTTTTTTTAAAAAAATTATATAGTGATCCTTAAAAAAACTTATTACATAATTTTCTTATACCAAACATGAAACAAAAATCAAATTTCTACTCGCAGCAAGTACATAAAAATAATCTCTAAGAACTAAGACATTCCCAGACTGTAGTCATAGAGGGTATGATCCAACGATCACAGCAGTAACTCTTGCTCCATTTTCAACATGTAGGATTATCTTACCATCCCTCAGCATCTTGCTATCCTCAAGATCCCATAAAGAACTACATAAATGAGCACTAGATCCAGAGTCAAGCAGCCAATTGGATGCAAAAGAAATTGATAGGTTTATTTCTATGATGACCATACTTTTAAAATGTCCACCTTCCTACTTTTCTTCAGACTGGTCAGGTACGTAGGGTAGTTATACATCTAAAGGCTGTTGGAGTTGCGGTGGTAATATTTTTTCTTCTCTATGGCTTTCTTCTTTGGGTCACCCTTCTTCTTCTTCCCTTCTATCTTCTGCATCTTCATAAACTTCTTTTTTCTAAAAGGCTTTCTTTTGAAAGAAGTCTGCTCCATAGCAAGCATTGAGCCCTTTGAACTCTTCAAGGTTTCCTCAGTAGTATCCAGTAAATTCAATAACTCGGCTAGGGTGTACTGAATCTTATTCATATGAAAGTTCATAATGAACTGCCCATATGAATCGATCAAGAACTGTAGGATCAAATTAATCTGCATGTTCTTGTCCATATGCGCACCAAGTTTCTCAAGCTCCTCCAAGTTCTTGATCATTGATAAAACAATGATCATGGATCGATTGCTCATCATGCATCTATGCCTTGAAGAGCTTCTTCAACACTTCATAGCACACTGCATGACTCTACTCACTACACAACTCTTGTAGGTGTGCTAATATTTGGCTAGCAGTCTTCATGTCCTCATGTTAGTGCTGCAACTCATTAGATATTGAGGCAACACATAGCATATGAGCTTGTTATCATTGTCCAACCACTTATCATGAGATGCTCTCTGATCAATGGTTGGATGGGCTGGAAGAGTGAAAAGTTTCTGATCTAATACATAGGTCAACTTCTTAGAATTCAAAATAATTTTTAAATTTTGAAGCCAATTCTTGTAATTTGATTCGATCAATCTATGGGTCTTTAGGATTCGGACTAGGGGTTGGATGTAGACATTTTCCTGTAGAGAGTCAAAATTTTATGTTAGACATATAATTGACTTAACCAATTTATTTAGAGATTTCATTTTTAAATAAATTATAGGCTCCCACTATTTTCTTGAATTCCTATGCTCTCTTGGTAGAGATGCAAAAATCTCCATGATCAAAGATTTTTAGTAGATAGTGTGGTCCCATCGATTGGCTCACCACCTCATCTAACAGTTATTGATGATGGATCGGTCGATAAGTGGACAACTCACGTCCAATATTTCTCTAAACATGGTGCACCCAACTCAATCCCTAATTCATGAAGCTCACCATGCTCGAAATATTGCTCCACTCCTTAGTTAAGTCAGACCCACCATTTGCATGAAGTAGATTCATGATTGGGACCCTCACCATATCCAAAATATTGAGCCCAACCCATCCTCCAATCCATAGCATCCTATGTGACTTAATATTTTATTAAGAAAAGTTCAATTCAGGTCTCTTTAATCCTTAATTAGTCATAATGATTATGACTAACCTAGTGGCATGGGTTAGCATGAATCGTTAGCCACCTCAATACCAAACTAGATCAACCCAATCGACCAAGTAAGTGAGATCAGTGGGAGGGATATGCCATTAACTCACTGTGGATGCATCCATGTCAAGTAGCTCACAATTAAAAACCACTAGTTGTGTCTACTAGACTTACCTTAGACACTGATTTGTTTGACCAGAACTGATCGACTTAGCCTATAATCTAGGCTCAAACTGTGGAGCCAGATTAGGTCTTGAAGTGGTCGACCCCATGTGGCTATGAGTTGACCTTGACCAAACTTATATCTAATGGGCTAGTTAATTTAAGCACTCTTGATCCCCCCAAACCAACTCTTTATTCGGTTTGATCAACCACTCAAGCTACCTATACCCAAACCCATGTTTTATGAAAATATCTTAGATCTAAAAATTTTTAACTTTTAGACCTACTTGTTTTCATAACTCAATTCTTAATTATGTCCAATAGGGTTTTGAAAAATAAAGCAAGTATTTAGATCCTAGGGATTTTGGATCTAGGGTTTTGCAGAAAAGTAAGTTTTGCTTTTCTGATTGAAGACAAACGCGTAGCACCCCTACACACCATAAGAGCACTCCATCAAATGGAAAGCGAGGGCTTATAAATCCTTCTTACTCTTATGACCAGATGGCCAAGGGGTATGCATCAATCAAAAAATTAAACTAGCTACAAAACAATCAAATCTACAACATATATCACATATACAACTACTGATCTAATCTACACATGCTTTGCATACATCTCATGTATCAATATTAAAATATGCATATCATGCATCATATCTAATTATATCTCATATAATATCAGAAATTAATATGATCACATCATAAAAAAATTTTAAGTCTAATCAAATCTATATCTAGAACTACAAATGTAGCTCTAAGACCAGTTGAGGAAAAACTAGCTTATACCATAGGATCAGCCTAATCGGATCAGGTCGTGCAGTAAAATTTAAAAAAATTTTATGCTACTAATCTAATTAGATTTGAGAGTTCTTAGATCTAATTTGATTGATCTAAAATTAAAATACAAAAAAAATAAAACTATGATATCAAATATCACCTAATTTGAGTGAACAGTTTACCCGCAACGATGATCTGATGCTGTCCGAGGTTTTGACTTGAGCCGTACATGTGCCCAACCTCTACCAACATCCACTTAAGTTATATTTAGAGGTCTTCCCCTTCTAAATCTCAAAAAATTAGATCTGGAATCTATCTTGTGCACCTTCGATCCAATCTCTGGCAATAGGACGTTCGTCACACAAACGGGATCTCGTTGACTCGATCTTTGTAGCAGCAGCACTTCAACTTTTGATAGCTGATTTGCCCAACCCCTTGGGTATGGAGAAGAGGGAGAGTAGGAGGGAGAGGAGGCATGGAAGAGAGATAGAGGGATAGAGTGTGGGCATTGGGATTTGGAATGGCCAAATAGTTTGGCCATAGGGTCTATTTATAGACCATGCACAACCCTAGAGTCCTAAGGTTTTAAGCAATAACTTTGCTTAAAGCAGAAGAACTCCCCTCTTATTTCCACACCCCATCTAAATTTTTTCTTATTTTTATCACACAAAATAAAGGACAATATGGTGCCACATTATCAGATAATGGGGAGTTGGCATAGAGCTTCTCTCTCTTAGAGAGTTTAAACTCTTTCAAAGAGTTTTGGTCTATTCAAACTCTTTGAATAGATAATCTCCAGGGGGCATGCATCCCCTCCCTTCTTTTCTGCAAAGACTGTGTCAAAGTGACTCTTGTCCTGACGTCCCTTGAATGAGACCAAGACAAGCCTTGATCTCATCAAGACAAGTCTTGATTGGATTAGGACAAGATCTAGTTAGATCAAGATAAATCTATATAGGATTCTTGGACAAGCCAAATCAGATTTCACAGAGTTCAAACCAACCAAAAAGTTCATAGAAGGAGAAAATTAGATCCAATCATATGCTAGCATAATTTTCTTGAACCTGATTGGATCTAATCCAAATCAATCAAATCATGTTAGTTAAATTAGAGACATCCAGACCCAAATCCCTATTTGTGTGACCCAGTTAAGTTCAATTCTATATGATAATAGGACATGTCACAATATCCATCATCAACAACATCGAAATACCTTTAAATAGACCAAAACTCTTCTGATTCATTAAATCAGAATCATCGATAATCAAGACAATTATAATTAATCCCAAAATCTATCAATGGCACCTAGCAGTATGTGGTGACAATCCATCAGAACCAAATATGAATCACTTGGTGTTGTCCTCTATGTGATTCGATTCTTCTATCATGAGCACCGACAGGATCAGGTCAAGATGAACTCATCAGACTCAACAACCATCATATGAATTATTAGATATATGTGTGCTCTAGAAGCCAGAATTGGCTGACACTTGTAATACACTTCTAGGAAACAAAATTATAATTTTGACTATAAATAATAAAATGGATTATTTTCTATCATATATGCGTATTTAGCATCTGTGATACATCCTTTGAGTTAATGGCAATGATAATTCTTATTTTCAAGAGTTGAAAATTTAAGACAAGAATTTTCATTATTAACTTATAAAATGCTCATGACCATAGGATCATCATGAGGATGGTGATTGATTGAAAAGGTTAGTGTATAATTACTTTTTTATAATAGATGAGTCTTGAGTCTATGGTGTAGAGACACTAGAGCAAGAGTATAGATACTCATTCGAGAATGAGGGCACTGAGCGTGACCACCTCGAGTAGTCATAAGAAAGTCTACCTTCTCATCGATGACTGACTCGAAGCTACAGTGGTATGTCTGGTTCGTTGACCTAAGGTGCATCGATAGTTCACCTTGAGGGTGTTATAGTTTGACTACACCATGACTCGATCTCCTAGCCATTCAAAACCCTGAGGTGTATGTTGGCTATAGCATGTTCATTGTAGGAATTGAATTGCACCAAGATGGAATCTATCTACCTCGGTAGAAGAAGAGCAGCCCTATGATGATCATGAGAATCAAGTCCATAAGTTCATGACCATGGCAGAGTGTGAAATAATAGAAAGAGTTTCTATTAAGGTTTTCACATCGAACTTGAATTGAATGATTAAATCATATGATAGAAATTAGGGTTTGACGAGTTCACCTTAACCCTAATCTGATCGGGGCTCAAGATAGAAGAACTTAATCACATAAGTAGCTGCACCAAGAGGTTCATTTTTAGTTTTGATGGCTTGCCACCATATACTGCTAGGTGTCACTGGTGGATTTTGGGAGCAACTAGAATGATTTAGATGATCGATCATTCTAAGTTGTCTGAATCATAAGAGTTTTGATCTATCGAAAGGAGTTTCAATGAAGTTGATGATAGAGATCACTACATCTCCAATTATCATACAAAACTGAACCTAACTGGGTCACACAAATAAGGGTTTGGATCTGGATATCATCAATTGGACCAATCCAATTCAGTTGATTTGAATAAGATTCAATTAGGTTCAAGAAAATCATGCTAGCACACGATTGAGCCTAACATTATTCTTTTTCTTATCATAAAAGTTATCTCGATTGAGCCAATTGAGATTATGCTCACTTAGATACCTTTACCTGATCTGATTGGAGCATGTCTAAGTCAGAAAAGGATTGTCTTAATTTATGAGATAAATTTGAGATAACACCTACCATTTTTTGTCACCTGCTAATTCTAGTACTTTGACTTGGTCAAACGTTGATCTTTGATCCTTGGACATCTTCCCATATGTCATACACTTATTGGAGAGTAGATAGGGGCTTGTCCCCTCTCTAGAAATTGAAAAGAATGGGGTGCATGCCTAGGATGGCATGCTCCCATGGATAGGGATGCCTGGAGTCCCATACGGATGGGACTCCAGGTTGCTTCTTGGATTCAAACTAAGTGACCCTCACCTATAGACTTTGACCAGTCATAGGCGCCAGCTTAGGATGAATCTATGGGTCTCTCATCTAATTGGATCAGGTGATGTCATCCCATCAATTAGATTTAGATCTGAATGCACGAAGCAACGTGATTGGCCAGGATGATGTGGCACTGCATGGCACAGTAGAGTCCATACAAAGATCTATCTGCGCCCACTTTTTAAAGAGTTCCTCTTAGCCCATGCCCCAAGGCTGTTCCTCTCCCTCCTCCATGCCACCTTTCTGATTCTCTCTCTCTTCTCCATGCCCAAGGCTGTTGGTGTTCAGATTAGTGCGAGTCAGGCAAGAAAAGGCTGACGAAAAAGGAAGAAGGCAGCACTACTGTAGAAACGATGGATGATCTTCAGAAGGAGTTTTGAAGATCCTCCAAATCAGATCCAGATCTAATTTTTGAAGAAAGAATAGAGAAGGATATGATCTCCATATCTAGCCTGAGTGGATACCGGTAGAGGCCAGATGCTTGCATGGCTAGATCCAGAACCTCAGGGCTTCAGCAAGATCATCAACGGGTAATCAGATTACCTAGAATCAAGATAAAATTAATTAGATTTAATTTAATTTAATTTTTTTATTTATCAAATTATAAAATTAGATCTGAAAAGTGATAGATGTGATAAGGATCTAAGAAAAATTTTTTGAAATATGCCTCTTAATCCAATCAGATCTAAACGAACCTGACCCAAAAAATTTAGGATTCACCCTTCAACTGGTATCAGAGCCAGGTTCTTATTAAATTTATTTAGATCTGATTTAATCTGATAAATTAATGATTTCAAATATCATATGAGATGTAATTAGATCTGAAATCAAAAAAATAGAAAATTAAAATTAATAAATCTAGATCTAGAATGTATGAGATACATAACTAGACTAGGAATAGAATTATTCTATATGTAGTCTAGTATAATCATAATTCTAATTTGACTAAATTTGATTTTTTGATCTATTTATTTTTTATTTTTTGATACTATAAATATTATAATCAGATATAAAAATAAAAAATAAATTAAATTTAATTTGTTCATATGAGATATGATAGTTGCAGGTTTAGACTAGTTGTAGAATAGTTCTACAAATAGGTCTAGATTAAATTTTATTTGATAAGATCAAATTTAAATTTAATTTTTTAGATGATTATGAGGTAATTTAGATCTAAAAAGTATGCATGCATGATACATGAGATGTATGCAAAACATGTTTTAATTAGATTAATTTTCTTATATGAGATATATGCTTAGATCTAATTAGTTTTTGTAGATTAGTTGTATTTCTGGTTAAGGCGTTTCCCTTGGCCGTCCGGTTATAAGAATAAAGTAGGGCTTAAAAACCCTCTCCTCCCATTCAATGGAGTGTTCTTATGATGTGTAGGGGTGCTGCACGTTCGTCCTTAATCAAAAATTGAAAAACTTACTTTCTGTAAAATCCTAGATCCTGAAACCCTAGGATCTTATTTGCATATTTTATCTTTGAACCCTAAACTTAATTAAGAATTAAGAATATGAAACATATTAGGTCTAAAATTGAGAATTTTTAGATCTAAGACATGTTCTTAAAATTGGGTTCGGGCTTGGGTAGCTCAATTAAGTCTAGCGGTTGATCAAACTGAATCAAGATTTGGTTAGATGGGATCAATAATGCTTATATTGACCAGCCTAATAGGATTAAGTCTTGATCAAGATCGAGTCACATGAGTGATCGATCAAGCGAAGACCTAACTAGGCTCAATGGTTAGAGTCTGGATTGTAGGCTATCCTGTTGGTTCTGGTTCAACAATTTGGTATCTAAGATAAGTTTGGCAGATACGATCGACTGGTTTTTAATTGGGAGCTACTCGACTCGAATGAATTCTTATCGAGTTAATGGCATATCCCTTCCACCGGTCTCACTTACCTGACCATGTTTGTTGACTCAGTTCTGATCTGAGGTGGTCAATAATCCGAGCTAACCCATGCCACTAGGTTAGTCATAATGGTTATGACTATGTCAAGTCTAGTTTAATGAGATCTAAATCAAATCTCCCTAGGAAAAGATTAAGTCTAAGGTCTTCCACCATTGTAGATGTGTAGGCCCTTCCCGAGGTTGATTATTCTTGACTGGTTATAGTGGCTCAGTTGCACCAAGAAGATGCAACCATGTCTATTCGGCATTGGATGCTATGGGCTGGAGGATGAATTGGGCTCAATATTTCGGATACGGTGAGAGACCCAATTAGGAATCCAATCTATGCAAATGGTGGGTCTGACTTAACTAAGGAGTGGATCAATATTCCTGATACAGTGAGATTCACGAATTAGAGATCAAGATTGGGTGCATCATGATTAGAGAATCATTGAACAAGTGTTGTTCACTCATTGGCTAACCCAGCACCAATAACTGTTAGGTGAGGTGATGAGTCAGTCGGTGGGATCACCACCCATTAGAAATTAGTAATCATGGAGATTTTTGCATCTCTACAGAGGGAGTGTAGAGATCCGAGAAAATAATGAAAGCTAATTTGTTTTAAAATGAAATTCCTAAAAAAATTGGTTAAGTCTTAATTATAATATCTAACTAGAAACTTTGACTCTCTACAAGAAAATATCTGCATCCAACCCACTAGCACGAATCCTGGACACCCATAGACTGACTGGACCAAATTACAAAGATTGGCTCCAGAACTTTAAAATCATTTTGAATTCCGAGAAGTTAACTCATGTATTAGACCAGGACCTTTCCACCTTACCAGCCCATCCATCTACTGAATAGAGAGCATCTCTTGATAAGTGGACTGACGAAGATAACAAGATCAGATATTACATGTTGGGCTCGATGTTTGATGAACTTCAGCACCAACATGAAGATATCAGGATTGCTCATCAAATGTTGGCTCACCTATAGGAGATGTTTGGTGAACAGAGTCGTGCAGCCAAGTATCAAGTCACTAAACGACTATTCAAGGCTAAGATGCATGATGGGCAGTCAGTCGAAGATCATTGTCTGATGATAATCAAGGACATGGAAGAGCTTAAGAAGCTCAGAGTGAGGTTGGACATGGATCTATAGAATGATATAATTCTACAATCCTTGACTGATGTGTATGGACAGTTCATCATGAACTACCATATGCATAAACTTTAAAATTCCTTGGCCAAACTTATGAACATGCTGGTTACCGTTGAGCTTTTCATGAAAGGTTTTAAAGGCTTAGTGCTTGCTATGGAATGGACTTCTTTCAAGAGAAAATCTTTTGGAAAGAAGAAGAAGTCTGTGAAAAAGCAAAAGGTGGAAGGAGGAAAGAAGAAAAAGATAGAGCTGAAGAAGAAGGCCGTTGACAAAGAAAAGTGTTTCCATTGCAACAATGATGGCCACAGGAAGCGGAACTGTCATACTTACTTGTCCATCCCAAAGAAGGAGAAGGCAGGTCTTTCTGGAGGTATGCTCGTTATTGAGTCTAACCTTACAATTTCTTCTGCATCCAGTTGGGTGCTTGACTCTGATTCTAGTGCTCACTTGTGCATTTCTATGCAGGATCTTGAGGATAGTAGGAGGTTGAGGGATGGTGAGATGATCCTGTGCATCAGAAATGAAGCAAGAGTTATTGCCGTGGCCGTGGGAACATACCCTCTTCAACTACCATCTGATTTAGACTTAGTATTAAAAGACTGTTATTATGTACCAGCAGCAAGCAGAAATTTGATTTCTGTTTCTTGCCTTACAGTAGAAGGCTACGTAATTGATTTTCTTAAGGATCATTGTAACATTCTTTATGAAAGAAATAAAATTGCAAGTGGTTTTCTTATTAATGGTCTTTATCAGTTACATGTTGATGTATCTATTTTTAATTTTGAGCAAAATGTGAATGTCATAAAATCAAAACATCATAGGGATAGTCCTAATGATAAGTATCTATGGCACCTAAGATTAGGTCATATAGCAGAAGATAGGGTTAACAAATTAGAAAAAATCGAGCTATTGTCATATCCAATTTGTGAATCCTATCTTCATGGCAAAATGACTAAACTCTCTTTTATAGGACATGAGGAAAGGACCACGGATCCTCTGGCCCTAGTACATACCGATGTGTGCGGCCCATTGGATGTGCAGGCTAGAGGCAACTTTATCTGCTTCATAACCTTTACCGATGATTCATCTAGGTATGGATATGTGTATCTAATGAGACACAAGTCTGAAGCATTTGAAAAGTTCAAAGAATTTAGACATGAAGTAGAAAAGCAAATTGGAAAATCCATAAGGTTCTTCGATCGATGAGAGGTGAATACCTTTAGTTCGAAATTCCTAGACTTCTTAAGGAAAATGGAGCAATGGACTCCAAGGGATCCACCTCAACTCAATGATTTAGAAAAGGAATTGGATCCTATTAGATATGGTCCGATCCATGATGAGCTTCATAGGCCTCCCTGATTTTCTTTGGGGATACTGTTTGTTAACTGCTATATACTTACTGAGTAGGGTTCCTTCTAAAATTGTTCCTACCATACTGTATGAGATATGGCATGGTAGAAAATCAAGTCTGAGTCATCTCAGAATTTGGGCTTGTTCAGCTCATGTCAAAAGACAACAAGCAGACAAGTTCTACATTAGGTCTTTTAGAGCTCGATTCATAGGATATCCTAAAAGAGTCATTAGGGTATTATTTCTACATTCCAGAAGATCACAATATGATTGTGAGTCGACATGCCATTTTTTTTGAAAAATAATTTATTCAAGATGGTAGCATTGGAAAGCAAATTAAGCTCAAAGAGAAAGTCTCACAAGAGCAACGAGCTAAGGACCAAATGGAACCTAATTTGGAAAAGCCAATCAATACACTACCTCCTCCACCTCGTAGATCTAAAAGGATTTTTCATCCCCTTGAGAGGTACTTAGGTACTATTTCAGAGAATGTAGAGAAAATATTCCTCGTAGGTAATTGGATTCATGGTGATAATCCCAAAACCTATAACGAGACGATATTAGATACCAACTCTGAGAAATGGTTAGAGGCAATGAAGTCAGAAATTGACTCGATGTACTCAAACCAAGTTTGGACCTTGGTAGATTTATCTGAAGGTATAGTACCTATTGGGTGTAAATAGATCTACAAGAGAAAGACTGGTAAAGATGAAAATGTGGAGACATTCAAGGCTAGATTAGTGGCAAAAGGTTATAGTCAATGCGAAGGCACTGACTATCAGGATATCTTTTCGTCAATAGCTATGCTAAAATCCATCCACACATTGCTTGCTATTGTATCCTATTTCGATTATGAAATATGGAAAATGGATGTGAAAATGGCATTCTTAAATGGATATCTTGAGGAAGATATCTATACGGAATAGCCACTAAGTTTCACATCCAGTGATGATGATCACAAGGTATGCAAGCTGCAAAGGTCAATATATGGACTTAAGCAAGCATCTCGAAACTGGAACACTCATTTTAATGATATGATCAAAATATTCAATTTCATCAAGAATGAGGAGGAGCCATATGTCTTCAAAAAGGTAAGTAGGAGCGCTGTTGTCTTTCTCATATTGTACGTGGACGACATCCTTCTTATTGGGAATGATATTCCCATGTTGACCATAGTTAAAATATGGTTATCTAAAGAATTCTCCATGAAAGACCTAGGAGAAGCATCCTTTATTCTAGAAATTAAGGTTTATAGAGATAGACTGAATAGGATGCTAGGACTTTCACAGAAGATGTACATAGAGGAAGTGCTAAAGAGGTTTAGCATGGAAAATTCTAAGAGGGGTTTGGTACCCTTCAAACATGGTATTCATCTTTCCAAGAAGATGTGCCCCAGCACACCTAAGGAAATAGAATGCATGAGCAAGATCCCTTATGCTTCAGCAATAGGGAGCCTCATGTATGCCATGTTATGTACACGACCTGATATAGCCCATGCTGTGAGTGTCACAAGCAGATATCAGTCGAATCTAGGTGAAGAACATTGAACTTCTGTGAAACATATCCTTAAGTACTTGAGAAGAACTAAGGATATGTTATTGGTCTTTGGCAATGGAGAACTCCAAGTCCAGGGGTATATAGACTCAGATTTTATTTTTGATGTAGATGATTGAAAGTCGACATCTGAAAGTCTATTTTTGTGTAATGGTGGAGCTATCAGTTGGAAAAATTTCAAGCAGACAGTGATAGCAAATTTCACCATGGAAGCAGAATACATTGCTGCATCGAAGGCTACAAAGGAGGCATTCTGGTATGAGAATTTTGACACAGAGATCAGAGTGATGCCATCAGATGTCATTCCTCTGTACTATGACAACAATGATGCCATAGCCCTTGCTAAGGAGCCGAGGTCTCACAGAAATCCAAGCACACCGAGCAGCAATGTCACCTCATCCACGATTATCTCGAGAAGGGTTACGTCGAGGTCAAGAGAGTCGACTCCGCAAATAGTGCGGTGGACCCACTTATAAAGCCGTTGGGCCAGCAGAAGATCGAAGCCCTTCTTAAGAAGATGGAACTTTGATTTGTAGTCAATTGGCTTTAGGTAAAATGGGAGTTTGTTAGATACATATGTGCCCTAGAAGCCAGAATTGGCTAACACTTGCAATACACTTCTAGGAGGCAAAATTCTAATTTTAACTATAAAGAATAAAATTGATTATTCTCTATCTCATAAATGTATTTAGCATTTGTGATACATCCTTTGAGTTAATGGTAATGATAATTCTTATTTTCAAGTGTTGAAAATTTAAGACAAGAATTTTCATTATTAACTTATAAAATGCTCCTGACCATAGGATCATCATGAGTATGGTGACTGATTCGAAAGGTTAGTGTACAATCACTTCTTTATAATAGATGAGTCTTGAGTCTATGGTGCAGAGACACTGGAGCGAGAGTACAGGTACTCATTAGAGAATGAGGGCATTGAGCATGACCACCTTGAGTAGTCATAAGGAAGTCTACCTTCTCATCGATGACTGACTCGAAGCTATAGTGGTGTATCTGATTCTTTGACCTAAGGTGCATCAGTAGTTCATCTTGAGGGTGTTATAGTTTGACTACACCATGACTCGATCTCCTAGCCATTCGAAATCCTGAGGTGTATGTTGGCTATAACATGTTCATTATAGGAGTTGGATTGCACCAAGAGAGAATCTATCTACCTCGGTAGAAGAGGAGCAGCCCTATGATGATCATGAGAATTAAGTCCATAAGTCCATGGCCATGGTAGAGTGTGAAATAATAGAAAGAGTTTCTATTAAAGTTTTCACATCAGACTTGAATTGAATGATTAAATCATATGATAGAAATTAGGGTTTGACGAGTTCACCTTAACCCTAATCTGATCGGGGCTCAAGATAGAAGAACTTAATCACACAAGTAGCTACACCAAGAGGTTCATTTTCAATTTTGATGGCTTGCCACCATATACTGCTAGGTGTCACTGGTGGATTTTGGGAGCAACTAGAATGATTTAGATGATCGATCATTCTAAGTTGTCTGAATTAGAAGAGTTCTGATCCATCGAAAGGAGTTTCGATGATATTAATGATGGAGATCACTACATATCCCATTACCATACAGAATTGAACCTAACTAGATCACACAAACAAGGATTTGGATTTGGATATCATCAATTGGACTAACCCAGTTCAGTTGATTTGAATAAGATTCAATTAGGTTCAAGAAAATCATGCTTGCACACGTTTGAGCCTAACATTCTCTTTTTTCTTATCATAAAAGTTATCTCAACTGAGCCAAATAAGTTTGTGCTCACTTAGATACCTTTACCTGATCTGATTGGAGCATGTTCAACTTAGAAAAGGGTTGTCTTAATTTATGAGATAAATTTGAGACAACACCTATCATTTTCCATCATCTGCTACTTCTTATACTTTGACTTGGTCAAACGATGACCTTTGACCCTTGGACATTTGTCCATTTGTCATACACTTATTGAAGAGAAGATAGGGGCTTGTCTCCTCTCTAAAAATTTGAAAGAAGGGGGCGCATGTCTAGGATGGCGTGTGCCCATGGATAGGGACGCCTGGAGTTCCATACAGATGGGACTCCAGGTTGCTTCTTGGATTCAAACTAGGTGACCCTCACCTATAGACTTTGACCAGTCTTAGGTGCCACCTTAGGATGAATCTGTGGGTCTCTCATCTGATTGGATTAGGTGATGACATCCCATCAATCAGATTTAGGTCTGATTGCATAAAGCAACGTGATTGGCCAGGGTGATGTGGCACTACATGGCACAATAGAATCTATATAAAGACCTATCTGCACCCACTTTTAAAAGAGTTCCTCTTAGCCCACACCCCAAGGCTACTCCTCTCCCTCCTCCATGCCATCTTTCTGATCCTCTCTCTCCTCTCCATGCCCAAGATAGTTGGGGTTCAGATTAGTGCAAGTCAGGAAAGAAAAGGCTGATGAAAAAGGAAGAAGGCAGCACTGCTACAGAGATGATGGGTGATCTTCAGAAGGAATTTTGAAGATCCTCCAAATTAGATCTAGATCTAATTTTTGGAGAAAAGAAAGTGAAGGAGAAGATCTCCATATCCAGCTCTAGTGGATACCGGTAGAGGTCAGGCGCTTGCATGACTAGATCCAGAACCTCATGGCTTCAGCAAGATCATCAACGGATAATCAGATTGTCCAGAATCAAGGTAAAATTAATTAGATTTAATTTAATTTAATTTTTTTATTTACCAGATCATAAAATCATATCTAAAAAGTGTTAGATCTGATTAGGATCTAAGAGAATTTTTGAAATATACCTCTCAATCCAATCAGATCTGAGTGAACTTGATTCGAGAAATTTAGGATTCTCCCTTCATGAATAAATCATTCGACTCAAGTCCAATATGAAACCCTAATAAAAAACTCTTTTCTATTACAAATTTGATTCGGTTGATGGGACCGCACCACCCACTAGAAATCTATAATCATGGAGATTTTTGCATCTCTACCAAGGAAGTATTGAGATTCAAGTAAATAGTGGAAGCCTAATTTATTTAAAAATAAAATTTTTAAATAAATTATTTAAGTCTAATTATAAAATCTAACTAAAAACTTTGACTCTTTGTAGAAAAATGTCTGCATCCAACCAACTAGCCCATATCCTAGACACCCATAGATTGATCAGATCCAACTACAAGGATTGGCTCTGGAACTTCAAAATTATTTTGGATTTCGAGAAGTTGACTCATGTGTTGGAACAAGATTCTCCCACCTTACTAGTCCTTCCAGCTGCTGATCAGAGAGCATCTCTCGAAAAGTGGATGGATGAAGATAATAAATCTAGGTATTACATATTGGGCTCGATGTCTTATGAGCTCTAGTGCCAACATGAAGATATTAAAACTAGCCATCAAATGTTGGCGCACCTATAAGAGTAGTTCGATGAACAAAGTCATGCAACCAAATATCAAGTCACTAAAAAACTTTTTAAGGCTCAAATGCATGATGGATAGTCAGTTCAAGATCATTATCTGATGATGATCAAGGACATAGAAGAGCTTGAGAAGTTCGATGTCAAGTTAGATCAGGATCTATAGACTGACATAATTACATAATCCTTGACTGACACATATGGGCAGTTTATCATGAACTACCATATGCATAAACTTCAGAATACCTTGGCTGAGCTCATGAATATGCTGGTTACTGTTGAGCTTTCAATGAAAAGTTCTAAGGACTCAGTACTTGCTGTGGAGCAAACTTCTTCCAAGAGAAAGTCTTTTGGGAAGAAGAAAAAGTCCATGAAAAAGTAGAAGATGAAAGGTGGGAAGAAGAAGAAGGCAGAGCCAAAGAAGAAGGCCACAGATAATTAAAAATATTTTCATTGTAACACTAACGACCATTGGAAGTGGAACTGCCCTCTTTACCTGGCCAGCTTGAAGAACAAGGAGGCAGGTCCTTCTAGAGGTATGCTCGTTGTGGAATCTAATCTTATAATTTCTTCTACATCCAGTTGGGTGCTTGACTCTGGTTCTACTGCTCACTTATGCACTTCTATGCAGGATCTTGAGGATAGCAGGAGGCTTAGGGATGCTGAAATGATCCTACGCATCAAGAATGAAGCAAAAGTTGCTGCTGTGGCTGTGGAAACCTACCCTCTGTGATTACCATCAGGATTAGACTTAGTACATAGGGACTATTTTTATATGCCTGTAACAAGCACAAATTTGATTTCTATTTTATGTTTAGCATAGGAAGGCTATGTAATTAGTTTTCTTAAAGATCATTGTAATATTCTTTATGAAAGAAATAAAATTGCAAGTGATTTTCTTATAAATGGTCTCTATCAGGTACATATTGATGTTTCTATTTTTAATATTAAGTGAAACGTGAATGCCATAGGATCAAAGTGACCCAGGGATAGTCTAAATGATAGGTATCTTTAGCACCTTAGGCTAGGTCACATAGCTAAAGATATGGTTAAAAAATTAGAGAAATCTGAGCTATTGAGTCAATTGACTTCGAAGTTATATCCAATTTGTGAATCGTGCCTTCATGGCAAAATGATCAAGCTTTCTTTTATGAGACATGGGGAAGGAGCCACAGTCCTGCTTGCCCTAGTACATATTGATGTATGTGGCCCATTTGATGTACCAGCCATAAGCAATTATGTCTACTTCATCACCTTTATCGATGATTTATCTCGATATGGGTATGTGCATTTGATGCAACACAAGTCTGAAGCTTTTGAAAAGTTTAAAAAATTTAGATTCAAAGTAGAAAAATAAATAAAAAAATTCATTAAGATTCTTTGATCAGATCAAGGATGCTAATACCTTAGTTGAAAATTCCTAGACTATCCTAAGGACAATGGCATAGTCTCATAATAGACTCCACCTAAAATGCCTAAACTCAATGGGATTTTAGAACGAAGAAATCAGACCTTATTAGATATGGTTCGATCCATAATGAGCTTCACAAACCTTCCTGAGTTTCTTTGGGGATATAGTTTGTTGACCGCTATATATCTATTGAATAGGGTTCCATCTAAAATCGTTCCTACGACACCATATGAGATATGACAAGGTAAGAAATCAAGTCTGAGTCATCTCAGAATTTGGGATTGTCCAACCCATGTCAAGAGACAACAGGCGGATAAATTAGAGTATAGGTTCTTTAGAGCTTGATTTATTTGATATAGTAAAGAGTCATTAGGATATTTTTTCTATCTCTCAGAAGAACATAATGTGATTGTGAGTCGATAGGCCATCTTTTCTGAAAAATAGTTTATTCAAGATAATAGCATCGAAAGATAGGTTATGCTCGAGGAGAAAATCTTCCAAGAGCCACGAGCCAAGGAACCTATGGAACCCAATCAAATTAAGCTAGTCCAATCACTACCTCATCTACCTCGTAGATCAGAAAGGATTTTCCATCCTTCTAAAAGGTACTTAGGTACTATTTCAAAGGCCGTAACGAAAGTGTTCCTCACAGGAAAAGAGGTTCATGGTGATGATCCCAAAATCTATGATGAGGCGATATCAGATATTGACTTTGAGAAATGGTTAGAGGCAATGAAGTCAGAGATTGACTCAATGCGCTCGAACCAAGTCTGGACCTTAGTAGGTCCACCTAATGGTATAGTACCTATTGGATGTAAATGAATCTTCAAGGGAAAGATAGGTGCCAATGGGAATGTAGAGATATTCGAAGCAAGGCCCGCACAAAAGGATATAGTCAGCATGAAGGCATTGACTATCAGGATACTTTTTTGTCAGTAGCCATGCTCAAATCCATCCACACTTTGCTTGTTGTTGCAGCCTATTTCGATTATAAAATGTGATAGATGGATGTAAAAATAAAATTCTTAAATGGATATCTTGAGAAAGATTTCTATATGGAACAGCCACTGGATTTCACATCCAGTGATACTGATCACAAGGTCTACAAGCTGCAAAGGTCCATATATGGACTTAAGGAAGCATCTCAGAGCTAGAATGTTCGTTTGAATGATGTGATCAAATCATTTGGATTCATCAATAACAAAGAGGAGCCTTATGTTTTCAAAAAGGTCAGTAGGAGCTGTTGTCTTTCTCATACTGTACGTGGATGACATCGTTCTAATTGGGAATGATATTTTCATATTGACTACTATCAAATTATGGTTGTCTAAAGAATTCTCCATGAAAGATCTAGGAGTGACATCCTTTATTCTAGGAATTAAGGTCTATAGAAATAGACTAAATAGGATGTTGGGTCTCATACAGAAAATATACATAGAGAAGGTGCTAAAGAGGTTTAGCATGGAAAGCTCCAAGAGGGGATTAGTGCCCTTCAGACATGGCATTCATTTCTCCAAGAAGATGTGTCCCAACACACCTGAGGAGATTGAATGCATGAGCAAGATCCCTTATGCTTCAGCAATAAGAAGCCTCATGTGTGTCATGCTATGTACATTACCTGATATTGCCCATGCTATGAGTGTCACAAGCAGGTATTTATCGAATCTAGGTGAAGAGCATTGAACTTCTATGAAATGTATCCTTAAGTACTTAAGAAGGACTAAGGATATGTTTCTAGTCTTTCGTAATGGAGAACTTCAGGTTCAGGGGTATACAGACTTGGATTTTATGTCCGATATAGATGATCGAAAGTCGACATCTGATAATCTATTTCTGTGCAATGATGGTGCTGTCAACTGAAAGAGTTCCATGCAGACCGTGAAAGCAGATTTCACCATGGAAGTAGAGCACAATGCGGCATCGAAAGCTGCAAAGAAGGCATTCTAGTACAAGAAGTTCTCCATAGAGCTTAGAGTGTTGCCATCGGATGCCGTCCCTCTGTACTGCGATAATAATGGTACCATAGTTTTGTCTAAGGAGCTAAGGTCTTACCAAAAATTTAAGCACATCGAGCGACGATACCACCCCATCCACAATTACCTCGAGAAGGAATAGATCGAGGTCAAGAGAGTCGACACTATAGATAATGCGGCTGATCTGCTGACAAAGCCATTAAGCCAGCAGAAGATCGAAACTCATCTTGAGAAGATGGAACTAAGATTTGTAGCTAATTGACTTTAGGTCAAGTTGGAGTTTGTTAGATGTGTGCCCTAGAAGCCAGATTGGCTGTCACTTATAATTCACTTCTAAGGGTAATTTTATAATTTTGACTATAAATTAATAAATGGGTTATCTTCTATAACAGTGTATATTTAAAAGTGTCTGTGATACATCCTTTGAGTTAATGATAATGATAATTCTTATTTTTAAGAGTTGAAAATTTAATACATTAATTTTCATAATTAACTCATAAATTGCTTCCAACCATAGGATCATCACGAGGATGGTGATCGATTCAAAAGATTGGTATACGATCGCTTTTCCAATTCTTATTTTCAATAGTTCAAAATTTAAGACAAGAATTTTCATTATTAACTTATAAAATGCTCCTGACCGTAGGATCATCATGAGGATGGTGACTGATCTGGAAGGTTAGTATATAATCGCTTCTTTATAATAGATGAGTCTTGAGTCGATGGTGTACAGACATCGGAGTGAGAGTACAGATACTTGTTAAAGAATGAGGGCACTGAGTGTGACCACCTCGAGTAGTCATAAGGAAGTCTACCTTCTTGTCGATGACTGACTCGATGCTATAGTGGTGTGTCTGGTTTTTTGATCTGAGGTGCATCGATCGTTCACCTTGAGGTTGTTATAGCTTGACAACACAATAACTCGATCTCCTTGCCATTCAGAATCTCAAGGTGTATGTTGGCTCTAGCATATTCATTGTAGGAATTAGATTGCACCAGTAGAGGATCTATCTACCTCGATAGATGAGGAGTAGCCCTATGATAATCATGAGATTGAGTTCATAAGCCCATGACCATGGCAAAGTGAAGATGATAGAAAGAGTTTCTATGAGGATTTCACATTGGACTCAAATCAAATGATTAATTCATATGATGGATATTGGGTTTAATTAATGAGTTTACCTTAACCCTAATCCTGTCGGGGCTTAAGATAGAAGAACCAAATCGCACAGATAACTATGTCGAGAGGTTCACTTTTAGTTTTGATGTGTTACCACCATATACTTGTAAGTCTCACTGGTGGATTTTGGGAGCAATTAGGATCATTTTGATGATCAGTCATTCTAATTGTATGAATTAGAAAAGTTTTGGTCCATTGAAAGGTGTTTCGATGATGTTGATGATAAAGATCACGACATGTCTCATTATCATATAAAATTGAATCTAATTGGATCATACAAATAAGGATATGGATCTGGATGTCATCAATTGAGCTAAGCTAGTTTAATTAATTTGGATTAGATCCAATCAGGTTCAAGGTAATTATGCTTGCACATGATTGAGCCTAATTTTCTCCTTCTGAAATTTTTCTAATTCATCGCAATCGAGTCAAATTTGATTTGACTCATTCTTATATTTTGAATGATTTTATTTTTTATCTAACTAGAATAAGTTTAGGTTAGATTAATTATAGAAATTAAATTCATTCATAGTCAAATTGGACTGGGGTCAAAAGTTGACCTATTTGAGAGAATTAAGGGTCACCTAATCAGATGCTTCTAGAAATTTTTTTAGAGACTATTTTGATTTAATTTTGGATATGTGATAGAGAATGAGTTATACATTGAGTGTACCAAATTTTGTGATTTTTGAAGGAGTCTATACTAAGTTATGATAGAGTTTGATTTGGATAAAACTCTTAAGAGAAGAGTCCTAGGCGCAGTGGACTCTTCCTTATCTACTCATGCAAATACCTTTCTGAATTATTTTTGATAAAAAAAAATAAATGAGATCTGGTGTTTTCTCATGGAGAATAAGTTCTAGAGTCCTAATGATAAAATAAATGAGTTATTTTGGTCTAAAGATACTCTAAGTTGGCATTGGGCATAAAAGCCTTTCTCATGTCAAAGTGCATTCAAAGCAAGAAATAATTTTCCATGCCTAAAGTCTACCATCCCTAATATCCCAACCCCCATATATCCTCTTTCTTCTTCTCTTCTATGAGCCTAAAAAGTTAGGCATAAATCTGAGAAGAAGGTCCAAGGTTTTTCGCATAATATTCAGGATCTATGCGACAATGTTCGCATGACGGATGGACTGCCTTCAGAAATAGGTTTGAAGATTCTTGGGAGCAGATCTAGATTTGAATTTTGGAGAAAAGGATTGTGAGGAGAAGATGTTCAAATCCTATCCGAGTAGATACTGGTAGAGGCCAGCCACATGCATTGCTCCTTTCAGAACCTCAAGAATCAACAGGATCATTTTAGGATAATTAGATTATCCAATCAGATACTTTAAATTAAATTTGATTTAATTTTAATTTTTAAAATTTTTAATATTAGATTACCATGATTACATATGAAAATTCTTTTATCTGATCAGATCATTTAGAAATTTTTAAAAAAATCTTTCACATATTTGATCAGATCTGTACGATCCTACGGTGGAAAATAGTATTTTTCCTTCAACTGGTATCAGAGCTACATTGGCAATTCTTCAGATCTATGTTAGATCTAATTTTATTTTTGATTATGATTTGATATTAAAAAATTTTAGATGTCACATCAAATGTGATTAGATCTAAAATCAAAAAATTAAAAATTAAGTAATTTAGATCTAACATGTATGAGATGCATGACTAGACTTGGTAAAGAATAGTTCTGTGTAGTCTAGTATGATCATGTATTTAATTTAATTAAATATAATTTTAGATCTATTTAATTTTTATTTTTTTGATGATATAATTATTATAATTAGATCTAAAAATAAAAAATAATTTTTTTAATTTTTGATTTATTCATATGAGATATGAAAGATGCTTGCTTATACTAGTCATAGAATAGTTCTATAAGATGTCTAGAATAATTTTAATTTTGATATGATCAAATTTAAAATTTTATTTTTTAGATTTAATATGTGATATTTCAGATCTCAAAGTATGCATATTGGTGATACATGAGATGTATGCAAGACATGTATTAGTTAGATCTTTTTATATATGATATATGATCTAACTAATTTTGTAGTAAAAAATTATATTTTTGATTAAGGAGTTTTCCATGGCTATCCAGTCATAAGAATAAAGTAGGATTTAAAGGCCCTCTTCTTTCATTCGATGGGATGTTCTTATGGCATGTAGGAGAGCTGCGTGTTCGTCCTTAATCAGAAATCAGAACTTATTTTTCTGCAAAATCCTAGATCCTGAAATTCTAAAATTTTTATTACATATTTTGTTCATGAATCCAAAACTTAATGAAGATTAAGATTATAAAATTAATTAAATCTAAAATTATAAATTTTTAGATCTAAGATATATTCATAAAATTGGGTTCAGGCTTGGATAACTTAATTAGGTCTAGCGATTGATCAAACCAAATCTTGAGTTGGTTAGGTGGGATTATAGAAAGCTTAGATTTGACCAGCTTAAAAGGATTAAGTCTAGATCAAGATCAAATCACATTGAGATGTGACTCGATCAAATCAAGATCTAATTTAGCTCCATGGTTCGAGCCTAGATTGTAGGATAATCCAATTGGTTCTGATTCGATAATTGGGTGTCTAAGGTAAGTTTGGCAAATACGATCGACTAGTTTTTAATTGAGAGCTACTCGACCTGAATGTGTTCTTATCGAGTAATGGCATATTCCTTCCACCGATCTTACTTACCTAGCCATTTATATATCGATCTAAATTTTGCTAACCCATGCTAAGGTTAGTCATAAATGTTATGACTAAGTCAAGTCAACTTTAAAGAGATCTAAATTAAATCTTCCTAAGAAAATATTAAGTCCAAGGTCTTCCACCATTGTAAATGTGCAGGCCCTTTTCGGGGTTGATTATTCTCAGCTGGATACAGTGGTTCAGTTGCACGGTGAAGATGCAACCATGTCTATTAGGCATTGATGCTATGGGTTGGAATGGGTTGGACCTAATATTTCGAATATGGTTGGGGGACCCATATCAAGATCTCAATCTATGCAAAGTTGGTCTGTCGTAACAAAGGAGTGGATCAATATTACGGACATGATGGGATTCATAAATTAGAGACTATGTTAGGGTGCACCATGATTAGAGAATCATTGGATAAGAGTTGTTCACTCATCGGTTGAACCATCATCAATAACTATTAGGTGAGGTGGTGAGTCAGTTGGTGGAACCACACCACTCACTAGAAATCTATACTAGTGGAGATTTTTGCATCTCGGCCAAGGAAGTGTAGGAATCCGAGTAAATAGTGGGACCCTAATTTATTTAAAATAAATTTTTTAAATAAATTATTTAAGTCTAATTATAAAATCTAACTAGAAACTTTGACTCTCTATAGAAAAACATCTACATCCAATCCATTAGCCCGTATCCTGGTCACCCATAGACTGACCGGACCCAACTACAAGGATTGGCTTTGGAGCTTCAAAGTTATTTTGGATTTTGAGAAGTCGACTCATGTGTTGGAACAGGATCCTCCCATCTTACCAACCCATCAATTCGCTGATCAGAGAGCATCTCTCGAGAAGTGGATGGATGAAGATAACAAAGCTAGGTATTACACATTGGGCTTGATGTCTGATGAGCTCTAGTGCGAACATGAAGACATTAAGACTAGCTACGAAATGTTGGCTCACCTGCAAGAGTTATTTGGTGAATAGAGTCGCACATCCAAATATCAAGTCATTAAAATACTTTTTAAGGATCAAATATGTGATGGACAGTCAGTCCAACGTCATTGTCTGATGATGATCAAGGACTTAGAAGAGCTCGAGAAGCTCAGTGTCAAGTTAGTTCAGGATCTGCAGATTGACATAATTCTATAGTCTTTGACTGATGTGTATGGGCAGTTTATCATTAACTACCATACGCATGAATCTTAGAATACCTTGGCTGAGCTTATGAATATGCTGGTTACTGCTGAGCTTTCACTGAAAAAGTTCTAAAGGCTCAGTACTTGCTGTGAAGCGGACTTCTTCCAAAAGAAAATTTTTTGAAAAGAAAAAGTTCATGAAGAAGTAGGAGGTGATGTTAGATATATGCGCCCTAAAAGCCAGAATTGGCTGACACTTATAATAAACTTCTAGGGGCAAAATTATAATTTTGACTATAAATAATAAAATGGGTTATTTTCAATCACAAATGTGTATTTAGTATCTGTGATACATCCCTTGAGTTGATGATAATGATAATTCATATTTTCAAGTGTTGAAAATTTAAGACATGAATTTTTGTTATTAACTCATAAAATGCTTCCGACCGTAGGATCATCATGAGGATGGTGATTGATTCGGAAGGTTAGTGTACAATCACTTCTTTTATAGTAGGTGAGTCTTGAGTCTATAGTGTAGAAACACCGGAGCAATAGTACAGGTACTCGTTAGAGAACGAGGGCACTGAGCGTGACCACCTCAAGCAGTCATATGGAAGTCTACCTTTTCATCGATGACTGACTCAAAGTTGTAGTGGTGTCTGGTTCTTTAACCTGAGGTGCATCGATCGTTCACCTTGAGGGTGTTATAGTTTGACTACACCATGACTCGGTCTCCTAGCCATTCAAAATCCTAAGGTGTATATTAGCTATAGCATGTTTATTATAGGAATTGAATTACACTAAGAGGAAATCTATCTACCTCGGTGGATGAGGAGTAGCCTTATGAGGATCATGAGAATCAAGTCCATAAGCTCATGGCCGTGGTATAGTAAAATAATAGAAATAGTTTCTATTAAGGTTTTCACATCAGACTTGAATCGAATGGTTACATCATATGATAGAAATTAGGGTTTGACAAGTTCACTTTAACCCTAATCTGATCGAGGCTCAAGATAGAAGAACTTAACATTAGGTAGCTGCAGAGAGGTTCATTTTTAGTTTTGATTGATGCACATCTGCTAGGTGTCATGGTGGATTTTTGGAGTAAATTAGAATGATTTAGATGATCGATCATTCTAATTGTCAGAATCAGAAGAGTTCTGATCCATCAAAAGGAGTTTCGATGATGTCAATGATAGAGATCATGACATATCCCATTACCATATAGAATTGAACCTAACTGGATCACACAAAGAAGGGTTTGGATCTAGATATCATCAATTAGACTAGTCCAGTTCAATTGATTTGAATTAGATTTAATTAAGTTCAAGAAAATCATGCCAGCATACGATTGAGCCTACATGTTCTCCTTATATCATTAAAAGTTATTTGACTAGCCAAATAGGTTAGAAAAGATCTAATGGAGTTTGTCTAGGTTAGAAAAGGATTGTCTTAACTTATGAGATAAATTTGAGACAACACCTGCCATTTTTTGTCACCTGCTAACTTTTGTCTTTTGACTTTGGTCAAACGTTAACCTTTGACACTTAGACATCTGCCAATGTGTCATGCACCCATAGGAGAGCAGATAGGGGCTTATCCCCTTGATAGAAATTGAAAAGAAAGGGGTGCATGCCTAGGGAGGTGTGCACTCATGGATATGGATGCCTGGAGTCCCACACAAATGGGACTCCAGGTTGCTTCTTGGATTCTACTTAGGTGGCACCTAGGAATAGCTTTGACTAGTCTTAAGCATCATCTAAGGATGAATTGAGAGGGCTCTCATATAATTGAATCAGGTGATGTCATCCCACCAATCAGATTTAGATCTGATTGCACGAAGCAACATGATTAGCCAGGATGATGTGGCACTACATGGTGCAGTAGGGTCTGTATAAACCCTATCTGCGCCTAACTTTAAAAGAGTTCTCTCTTAGCCTATGCCCTAAGACTGCCCCTCTCTCTCCTCCACTCTATTTTCTCATCCTCTCTCTCCTCTCCATGCCCAAGGAGATTTAAGCTCCAGTTTGGTGCGATCCAGGCAAGAGAAAGGTGACAAGAAAGGAAGAAGGTAGCACTGCTGCAGAGACGACTACAGATCTTCGAAAGGAGTTTTGAAGATCCTCCAAATTAGATCCAGATCTAATATTTAGAAGGTGATAAAGAAGAAGATGATCTTCAGATCTAGTCCTAGTAGATATTGATAGAGGTCAGGCGCTTGCATGGCTAGATCCAGAACCTCAGGCAAACAGTAGAATCATCAAAGGATAATTTGATTACCCAACATCAAGATATAAATTAAATCAGATTTAATTTATTTTTATTTTTATTTATTAAATATATAAAATTAGATCTAAAATATCTCAGATCTAATCTATATTTATAAAAAAAAATTTTGGAATATCTCTCTTGATCCAATCAGATCTGAACGAACTTGACTCGGGAAATCAGGTTTTCCCCTTCAATTGGTATCAGAGCTAGGTTCTAAAAATTTTTAGATCTAATTTAAAATTTATTTTTAAACTATTAAATTTGAAAATAGACTATCAATTAGAGATTAACATTTAGATCTAAGATGATGCATGACTTTGACTAAATTAGAAAAATAGTAAAATTTAATTAATTTATGGAATATTAAGTTTTTAATAATTATTATACTATTTCATAAATGGAAATTTCTAAATATTTAAGGAAATTGAGAATCCTTTATAATTTAGAATTTGTGATTAAGTTTAGTTATATTAGATATGATGTTTATCTATCTAGTTTTAGATAATATGTTAATATTTTTTAAATAAGCATTCTATTGAGATTGAGATGAATAGATTATAAGTTCATAGTAGGGTTTATCCCCTCTCCTTCATAATATATGATGTTCTTATGCTACGTGATCATTGCAAAATAGTTTTGTTATATATAAATTTGATTAAGGCATAAAAAAAGATCGCCTTCCGGATCATAAGAACAATATACATTTCAAATATTCCATTTGATGGAGTTTCTTATGACGTGTAAGGGCTACGCGTTCGTCTTATCAAAATCAATTTTACTTTTGCAAACCCCTAGATCTGAAATGGATTTAATATACATATTTTATTTATGAACCCTAAATTTAAGAGTTAAGGTTATAAAATATTGGGTCTAAAATTTGAGGATTTTAGATCTAAGATATATTTCATAAATTTGGGTTCGAGCTTGGGTAGCTTAATTAGAAAGTGGTTGATCAATGGGATAGACATCACTTAATTGACCAGCCTAATAGGATTAGTCTGGGTCAAGATCGAGTCACGTGAGCAATTGATCAAGCTAAGATCTAATTAGGCTAAGTGGTTAAAGTCTGGATTGTAGGCTTACCCGATTAATTCTGGCTCAATAATTTGGTATCTAAGGTAAGTTTGGCAGATACGATCGACTGATTTTTAATTGAGAGCTACTCGACTCGAATGCATTCTTATCGAGTTAATGGCATACACCTTCTATCGGTCTCACTTACCTATCCATATTTGTTGGCTCAGTTCTGATCTAAGGTGGTCGATAATCCAAGCTAACCCATGCCACTAGGTTAGTCATAATGGTTATGACTATGTCAAGTCTAGTTTAATTAGACCTAAATCAAATCTCCCTAAGAAAATATTAAGTCTAAGGTCTTCCACCATTGTAGATGTGTGGGCCCTTTTTGAGGTTGATTATTCTTGACTGATTATAGTGGTTCAATTGCACCAGAAAGATGCAACTATATCTATTAGGCATTGGATGCTACGGGCTTTAGGATGGATTGGGCTCAATATTTTAGATACGGTGACAGACATAATTAGGAATCCAATCAATGCAAATGGTGGGTCTGACATAACTAAGTAGTGGATCAATATTCTAGGCATCGTGAGATTCATGAATTAGAGATCAAGTTTGGGTGCACCATGATTAGAGAATCATTGAACAAGAGTTGTTCACTCATTGGCTTCCCATCACCAATAACTGTTAGGTGAGGTGATGAGTCAGTTGGTGGGACCGCACCACCCACTAGAAATCATTAATCATGGAGATTTTTGCATCTCTACAGAGAGAGTGTAGGGATCCACGAAAATAGTGAGAGCTAATTTATTTAAAAATAAAAATTCTAAATAAATTGGTTAAGTCTTAATTATAATATCTAACTAGAAACTTTGACTCTCTATAGAAAAATGTCTGCATCCAACCTACTAGCATGTATCCTGAACACCCGTAGACTAACCGGATCTAATTATAAGAATTAGCTTTGAAACTTCAAAATTATTTTGGATTTTGAGAAGTTAACTCATGTATTGGACCATGACCCTCCCATCTTACTAGCTCGTCCATCCGCTGAGCAGAGAGTATCTCTTGATAAGTGGACGGACGAAGATAATATGATAAGATATTACATGTTGGGCTCGATGTCTGATGAACTTCAGTGCAAACATAATGATATCAGGATTGTCCGCCAAATGTTGGCTCACCTACAAGAGATGTTTGGTTAACAGTGTCACGCAGCCAAGTATCAAATTGCTAAATGACTTTTCAAGACTAAAATGCGTGTTGGACAGTCTGTCCAAGATCATTGTCTAATGACGATCAAGAACTTGGAAGAGCATGAGAAGCTCGGAGTACAGTTGGACCTAAATCTGCAGAATGATATAATTCTGCTATCCTTGACTGATGCATATGGGCAGTTCATCATGAACTACCATATGCATAAACTTTGAAATTCCTTGGCCAAACTTATGAATATGCTGGTTACTGTTGAGCTTTCCATGAAAGGTTCTAAAGGCTCGGTGCTTGCTATGAAACGGTCATCTTCTAAGAGAAAATCTTCTGGAAAGAAGAAGAAGTCTGTGAAAAAGCAAAAGGTCGAAAGAGGAATGAAGAAATGGTAGAGCTAAAGAAGGCCGCTGACAAAGGAAAGTATTTCCATTGCAACTGGAAGTGGAACTGCCCTGCTTACCTGGCCACTCTAAAGAATAAGAAGGAGACAGGTCCTTCTGGAGGCATGCTCGTTGTTGTGTCTAACCTTATGATTTCTTCTGCATCCAGTTGGGTGCTTGACTCTAGTTCTAGTGCTCATTTGTGCACTTCCATGTAGGGTCTTGAGGATAGTAGGAGATTGAGGGAGGGCGAGATGATCCTATGCTTCAAAAATGGAGTAAGAGTTGCCGACGTGGCGGTGGAGACATACCCTCTTTAACTACCATCTGATTTAGACTTAGTTTTAAATGACTGTTATTACATGCCTGCAGCAAGCAAGAATTTGATTTCTATTTCGTGCCTAGCACTAGAAGGCTATGTAATTAGTTTTCTTAAGGGCCATTATAACATTCTTTATGAAAGAAATAAAATTACAAATGGATTTTTTATTAACGGTCTTTACGAGTTACATATTGATGTATCTATTTTTAATATTAAGCAAAATGTGAATGCCATGAAATGAACTAGGGATAGTCCAAATGATAGGTATCTATGGCACCTAGGACTAGATCATATAGCAGAAGATAGGGTTAACAAATTAGAGAAAATCAGATTATTGAGTCCATAGACTTTCGAGTCATATCCAATTTGTGAATCTTGTCTTCATGAAAAAATGACTAAACTCCCTTTTGTAGGACATGGGAAAAGGGCCATGGATCTTCTTACCCTAGTATATACTGATGTGTGCTGCCCATTTGATGTGCTGACTAAAGGTAATTTTATCTATTTCATCATCTTTACTGATGATCTAAGTATGGATATGTATATCTTATGAGACATAAGTCTGAAGCTTTTGAAAAGTTTAAGAAATTCAGAGATGAAGTAGAGAAATAAATTAGAAAACCTATTAAGGTTCTTCGATCAAATCGAGGAGGTGAATACCTTAGTCAAAAATTCCTGGACTATCTCAAAAAAATTGGCATAGTCTCTTAATGGACTCCACGTGGAACACCTTGACTCAATGGGATTTCAGAATGGAGGAATCGGATCCTATTAGATATGGTCCAATCCGTGATGAGCTTCACAGACCTTTCTGATTATCTTTGAGGACACTCTTTGTTAACTACAATATATTTACTGAATAGGGTTCCTTCTAAAATCGTTCCTACCATACCATATGAGATATGGCATGGTAAGAAACCAAGTCTGAGTCATCTCAAAATTTAGGGTTGTCCGGCTTATGTCAAAAGACAACAAGTGGATAAGTTAGACTTCAGGTCCTTTAGAGCTTGATTTATAGGATATCTTAAAGAGTCATTAGGATATTATTTCTACATTCCAGAAGATCCACAATGTGATTGTGAGTCGACATGCCATCTTTCTTGAAAAATAGTTTATTCAAGATAGCGGCATTGGAAAAGCAGATCAAGCTTGATGAGAAAGTCTCACAAGAACAACGAGCTAAGGACCAATTGGAACCAAATCAGGTTGAAGCCAATAAGATTACACTACCTCCTCCACCTCGTAGATCGGAAAGAGGTTTTCCGTCCCCCTGAAGAGATACTTAGGTATTATTTCAGAGGAAGTAGAGAAAATATTCCTCGTAGGTAATGGTGCTCATGGTGATGATCCCAAAACCTACAATGAGGCGATATCAGATATCGACTCCGAGAAATGGCTAGAGGCAATGCAGTCAGAAATTGACTCGATGCACTCAAACCAAGTCTGGACCTTGGTAGATCCACCAGAAGGTATATAGTACCTATTGGGTGTAAATGGATCTTCAAGAGAAAGATTGGTGCAGATGGAATGTGGAGACATTCAAGGCTAGACTGGTGGCAAAAGGTTATAGTCAACGCGAAGGCATTGACTATCAGGATACCTTTTCCCCAGTAGCTATGCTAAAATCCATCCGCACATTGCTTGCTGTTGCAGCCTATTTCGATTATGAAATATGGCAAATGGACGTGAAAACATTCTTAAATGGATATCTTGAGGAAGATATCTATATGGAACAGCCGCTAGGTTTCACATCCAGTGATACTGATCACAAGGTTTGCAAGCTGCAAAGGTCCATATATGGACTTAAGCAAGCATCTCGGAGCTGGAACACTCATTTCAATGATGTGATCAAAAAGTTTGGTTTCATCAAAAATGAAGAGGAACCATGTGTTTTCAAAAGGGTCAGTGGGAGCGCTGTTGTCTTCCTCATATTGTACGTGGATGACATCCTCCTTATTGGGAATGATATTCCCATGTTGACATCAGTCAAAATGTGGTTGTCCAAGGAATTCTCCATGAAAGACCTAGGTGAAGCATCCTTTATTCTAGGAATTAAGGTCTATAGAGGATAGACCGAATAGGATGCTAGGACTTTCACAGAAGATGTACATAGAGGAAGTACTAAAGAGGTTTAGTATGGAAAACTCTAAGAGGGGATTAATACCCTTCAGACATGGTATTCATCTTTCCAAGAAGATGTGCCCTAGCACACCTGAGGAAATAGAACGCATGAGCAAGATCCCTTATGCTTCTGCAATAGGGAGCCTCATGTATGCCATGTTATATACACGACCTGATATAGCCCATGCTGTGAGTGTCACGAGTAGATATCAGTCAAATTCAGGTGAAGAATACTGGACTTTTATAAAATGTGTCCTTAAGTACTTAAGAAGAACTAAGGATATGTTGTTGATCTTTGGTAATGGAGAACTCCAAGTCCAGGGATATACAGACTCAAAGTTTCTGTCCGATGTAGATGATTAAAAGTCGACATCTGAAAATCTGTTTGTGTCTAATGGTGGTGTTGTCAGTTGGAAGAGTTCCAAGCAAACTATGATAGCAGATTCCACCATGGAAGTAGAATACATCGCTATGTCAAAAGCTGTGAAGGAGGCATTCTGGTACAAGAAGTTTGCTGTAGAAATCAAAGTGATGCTATCAGATGTTATTCCTTTATGCTGCGACAACAATGGTGCCATAGCTTTAGCTTAAGAGCCGAGGTCTCATTAGAAATCTAAGCACATCGAGCGGCGATACCACCTCATCCACGATTACCTCGAGAAGGGTTACATCGAGGTCACGATAGTCAACTCTGCAGACAATGCGATGGACCCACTTACAAAGCCGTTGGGTCAGTAGAAGATCGAAGCCCATCTTGAGAAGATGGGACATAGATTTATAGCCAGTTGGCTTTAGGTCAAGTGCGAGTTTGTTAGATATGTGTGCCTCAAAAGCCAGAATTGGCTGACACTTGTAATACACTTATAAGGGCAAAATTATAATTTTGACTATAAATAATAAAATAGATTATTTTCTATCACATATGTGTATTTAGTGTCTGTGATACATCCTTTGAGTTAATGGTAATGATAATTCATATTTTCAAGAGTTGAAAATTTAAGACATGAATAATCATTATTAACTCATAAAATGCTCCCGACCATAGGATCATCACGAGGATGGTGATTGATCCGGAAGGTTGGTGTACAATCACTTCTCTTTAGTAGATGAGTCTTGAGTCTACATGGTGTAGGAGACACCAGGAGCGAGAGTACAGGTACTCATTAGAGAATGAGGGCACTGAGCGTGACCACCTCGAGTAGTCATTAGGAAGTCTACCTTCTCGTCGAATGACTGACTCGATGCTGCAGTGGTGTGTCTGGTTCTTTGACCTGAGGTGCATCGACAGTTCACCTTGAGGGTGTTATAGTTTGACTACACCATTACTCGGTCTCCTAGCCATATCAGAATCCTGAGGTGTATGTTGGCTATAGCATGTTCATTGTAGGAACTGGATTGCATCCAAGATGGAATCTATCTACCTCGGTGGATGAGGAGCAGCCCTATGATGATCATGAGAATCAAGTCCATAAGCCCATGGCCATGGCAGAGTGAAATAATAGAAAGAGTTTCTATTTAGATTTTCACATCAGGACTTGAATCGAATGATTAAATCATATGACAGAAATTAGGGTTTGACGAGTTCACCTTAACCCTAATCTGATCGGGGCTCAAGATAGAAGAACTTAATCACACAGGTAGCTGCACCAAGAGGTTCGCATTTTTAGCTCTGATGGGTTGCCACCATATACTGCTAGGTGTCACTGGTGGATTTTGGGAGCAATTAGAATGATTTAGATGATCGATCATTCTAGCTGTTCGAATCAGAAGAGTTCTGATCCATCGAAAGGAGTTTCGATGATGTCGATGATAGAGATCATGACATATCCCATTACCATATAGAACTGAACCTAACTGGGTCACACAAACAAGGGTTTGAATCTGGTGATCATCAATTGAACTGATCTAGTTCAATTGATCTTGAATGAGATTCAATTAGGTTCAAGGAAAATCATGCTAGCACTCGATTGAACCTAACGTTCTTCTTCTTACTATCATAAATAAGTTGTCCTGACTGAGCCAAAGGAGTTTGTGCTCAATCAGAGGCCTTCACTATGGTCTGAACTGGAGGTTGTCCAAGGTCAGAAAAAGGTTGTCTTAATTTATGAGATAAATTTGAGACATTACCTGCCATTTTTGGTCACCTGCCATTTCTTGTTCTTTTGACTTTGGTCAAACGTTGACCTTTGACACTTAGACATCTTTGACCCATGTGTCATGCACCTATTGGAGAGCTGGTAGGGGGCCTTATCCCCCTGCCAGAACCTTGGCAAAGGAGAAGGGGCGCACACCTAGGGAGGCGTGCCCATGGATAGGAGGCGCCTTGGAGTCCTTGTTGGACAAGGACTCCAGGTCTGCCTTCTTGGATTCCAATTAGAGTTCACCTAAGAATAGACTTTGACTGGTCTTAGGCACCCTCTAAGGATGGAATTAAGGGGGCTCTCATCTAATTCGATCAGTTGATGTCATCCTACTAATCAGATTTAGATCTGATTGCACGAAGCAACGTGATTGGTCAGGATAATGTGGCACTGCATGGCACAGTAGGGTCTATATAAACCCTATCTACGCCTAACTTTAAAAGAGTACTCTCTTAGCCCACACCCCAAGGTTGCCCCTCTCCCTCCTCCATGCCATCTTCTAGTCCTCTCTCTCCTTTCCATGCCCAAGGAGATTTGGGCTCTAGTTTGGTGCGATCCAAGCAAGAGAAAGGTGATGAGAAAGGAAGAAGGTAGCACTGCTGCAGAGACGACCGCAGATCTTCGAAAGGAGTTTTGAAGATCTTTTAAATCAGATCCAGATCTGATATTTGGAGAGGTGATAAAGAAGGAGAGGATCTTCAGATTTAGCCCAAGTGGATACCAGTGAGGCCAGGCGCTTGCATAGCTAGATCCAGAACCTTAGGCAAACTACAGGATCATCGAAGGATAATCTGATTACACAACATCAAGGTATAAATTAAATTAAATTAAATTTATTTTTATTTTTATTTATTAGATCCATAAAATTAGATTTGAAACATCTTAGATCTGATCTAGATTCATAAGAAAAATTTTTGAAATATCTCTCTTGATCCAATTAGATCTGAATGAACCTGATCCAAAAAATTAGGATTTTTCCTTCAGATGAATGGTGGGAAGAAGAAGGCTGCTGATAAAGAAACATATTTCCATGGTAACACTAATGGGCATTGAAAATAGAATTGCCCTCTTTACCCGGCTAATCTGAAGAACAAGAAGGAGGTGGGTCCTTCTGAAGGTATCCTTATTGTAGAATCTAATCTTACGATTTCTTCTACATCCAGTTGGGTGCTTGACTCTGGTTCTAGTGCTCACTTGTGCACTAATTTGATTTCTATTTCATGTTTAGCACAGGAAGGCTATGTAATTAGTTTTCTTAAGGACCATTATAATATTCTTTATGAAAAAAATAAAATTATAAGTAGTTTTCTTATAAATGGTCTCTATCAGTTACATATTGATGTTTCTATTTTCTATATCGAGCAAAAAGTGAATGTCATAGGATCAAAGCAACCTAGGGATAGTCTAAACGATAGATATCTTTGGCACCTTAGGCTAGGTCACATAGCTGAAGACAGGGTTATCAAATTAGAGAAATCTGGGCTATTTAGTCCACTGACTTTCGAGTCATATCCGATTTATGAATCATGCCTTCATGGCAAAATGACCAAGCTTCCTTTTATGGGACATGGCGAAAGGGCCATAGACCTACTTGCCCTAGTACATACTGATGTATGCGGCCCATTTGATATACTAGCCAGGGATAATTACGTCTACTTCATTACTTTTTTTGATGATTTAGCTCAGTATGGGTATGTATATTTGGTGCGACATAAGTCTGAAGCTTTTGAAAAGTTCAAGAAATTCAGACTTGAAGTAGAAAAATAAATAGAAAAATCCTTTATAATTTTTTGATCAGATCGAGGAGGCGAATACCTTAGTCAGGAATTTTTAGACTATCTTAAGGACAATAGCATAGTCTCACAGTGGACACTACCTAGAATGCCTCAACTCAATGGGGTTTTAGAATGGAGAAATCAGACCTTATTAGATATGGTTCAATCCATGATGAGCTTCATGAACCTTTCTGAGTTTCTTTGGGGACATAGTCTATTGATCGCTTATATCTATTGAATAGGGTTTCATCTAAAAGCATTCCTACCATACTATATGAGATATGGCTTGGTAAGAAATTAAGTCTAAGTCATCTCAGAATTTGGGGTTGTCCAACCCATGTCAAAAGACAACAGGCGGATAAATTAGATTCTAGGTCCTTTAGAGCTTGATTTATTGAATATCTTAAAGTGTCATTAGAATATTTTTTCTATCTTCCGAAAGATCACAATGTGATTATGAGTCGATACACTATCTTTCTTGAAAAATAGTTCATTCAAGATGATGGCATCAAAAGATAGATTAGGCTCGAGAAAAAAGTATCCTAAGAGCCACAAGCCAAGGAACCTATGGAACCCAATTAGATTGAGCCAGTCCAATCATTACCTCATCCACCTCGTAGATCAAAAAGGATTTTCCATCCTCCTGAAAGGTACTTAGGTACTATTTCAAAAGACATAGCGAAAATGTTCCTTATAGAAAAAAGGATTCATGGTTATGATCCCAAAACCTATGATGAGGCGATATCAGATATCGACTCCGAGAAGTGGTTAGAGGTAATTAGATCAGAGATTGACTCAATGTGCTCGAACCAAATCTGAACCTTGGTAGATCCACTTGAAGGTGTAGTACCTATTGGGTGTAATTGATCTTCAAGAGAAAGATAGGTGTCGATGGAAATATAGAGACATTCAAAGCAAGGCTCGTAGCAAAAAGGTATAGTTAGCGCGAAGGTATTGACTTTTAGGATACTTTTTTGCTAATAGCCATGCTCAAATCTATTAGCACATTGCTTGCTATTGCAGCCTATTTCAATTATGAAATATGGCAGATGGACGTAAAAATGACATTCTTAAATGGATATCTTAAGGAAGATATCTATATAGAACAATCGCTGGGTTTCACATCCAGTGATACTGATCACAAGGTCTGCAAGCTGCAAAGGTCCATATACGAACATAAGCAAGCATCTCGAAGCTGGAATGCTTGTGTCAATGATATGATCAAATCATTTGAATTCATCAAGAATGAGGAAGAGCACAATGTTTTCAAAAAGATCAGTGGGAGTGCTATTGTCTTTTTCATACTGTACATAGATGACATCCTCCTAATTGGGAATGTTATTCCCATGTTGAGTATAGTAAAAGTATAATTGTCTAAAGAATTCTACATAAAAGATCTAGGAGTGACATCCTTTATTCTAGTAATTAAGGTCTATAGAGACAGACCAAATAAGATGCTGGTGTTAGATGTGTGCCCTAGAAGCTAGATTGGTTGTCACTTGTAACACACAACTAAAGATAATTTTATAATTTTGACTATAAATTAATAGATGGGTTATCTTCTATCACAGTGTGTATTTTAAAGTGTGTTTGATACATTCTTTGAGTTAATGGTAATGACAATTCATATTTTCAAGAGTTGAAAATTTAAGACATCAATTTTCATAGTTAACTCATAAACTGCTCCCGACTGTAGGATCATTCCGAGGATGGTGATCGATCCGAAAGGTTGGTGTATGATCACTTTCTTAGGATAGACGTGTCTTGAGTCTATGGTATAAAAACATCAGAGCGAGAGTACATGTACTCATTAGAGAATGAGGATATTGAGCGTTACCACCTCGAGTAGTCATAAGAAAGTATACCTTCTCATCGATGACTGACTCGATGCTGTAGTGGTGTATCTGATTCTTTGATCTGTGGTAAATCGGTGGTTCACCTTGAGGGTGTTATAGTTTGACTACACCATAACTCGATCTTTTAGCCATTCGAAATCCTGAGGTGTATATTGGCTATAGCATATTCATTGCAGGAATTGGATTGCACCAATAGGAGATTTATCTACCTCAGTAGATAAGGATTAGCCCTATGATAATCATGAGATTGAGTTCATAAGCCCATAGCCATGGCAAAGTGAAGATGTTAGAAAGAGTTTCTTTTAAGATTTCACATTAGACTTGAATCGAATGATTAATTCATATGACGGACATTGGGTTTGATGAGTTCACCTTAACCCTAATCCTATCGAGGCTTAAGATAGAAGAATCCAATCACATAGATAACTATACCAAGAAGTTCACTTTCAGTTCTGATGGGTTACCAGCATATAATGCTAGGTGTCACTGGTGGATTTTGAGAGCAATTAGGATGATTTTGATGATCAATCATTCTAATTGTATGAATCAGAAAAGTTTTGGTCCATTAAAAGGTGTTTTGATGATGTCGATGATGGAGATCGTGATCTATCTCATTACCATACAGAATTGAATCTAACTGGATCACACAAATAAGGGTTTAGGTTTAGATGTTATCAATTGTGCCAAGCTAGTTTGATTGATTTGGATTAGATCCAATCAGGTTCAAGGTAATCGTGCTACCACATGATTGAGCCTGACTTTCTCCTTCTGAAATCTTTCTGATTCATCACAATCGAGTCAAATTTAATTTAATTCATTATTGTATTTTGAATGAATTTATTTTTATCTGACTAGAGTAAGCCTATGTCAGATTAATTATAGAAATTAAATTGATTCATAGTCAAATTGGACTAGGGTCAATTGATGACCTATTTGAGAGAATTGAGGGTCACTTGATCAGATGCTTTTAAAAAATTCTTTAGAAATTATTTTGATCCAATTTTTGGATATGTGATAGAGCACGAGTTGTGCAATGGGTGTACCATATTTTGTAATTTTTGGAGGTGTCTAGACTGAGTTATGAAAGAGTTTGATTTGGATCAAACTCTTGATGGAAGAGCCCAGGCGCAATGGACTCTTCCTTATCTACTCATGCTAACACCTTTTTGAGTCATTTTTGGTGAAAAAAATAAATGAGATCTGGTGGCTTTTCATAGAGAATAAGTTCAAGAGTCCTTATGATAAAATAAATGAGTTATTTTGATCAAAAAAGACTCTAAGTAGGCGTTGGACATAAAAGCCTTTCTCACATCAAAGTGCATGCAAGGCAAGAAATAATTTTCCATGCCCAAAGTCAGCCATCCCTAATATCCCATGCCTCTTCTATCCTCTCTCTTCTTCTCTTCTACAAGCCTAAAATGTTAGGCATAAATTTGAGAAGAAGGTCCAAGATTTTTGGCACAATATTCAGGATCTGAGAAGAAGCCAAAATTGGCTGACACTTGTAATACATTTCTAGGGGCAAAATTATAATTTTGACTATAAATAATAAAATGGGTTATTTTCTATCGCATATGTGTATTTAGTGTCTGTGATACATCCCTTGAGTTAATGGTAATGATAATTCTTATTTTCAAGAGTTGAAAATTTAAGACAAGAATGTTCATTATTAACTCATAAAATGCTCCTGACCGTAGGATCATCATGAGGATGGTGATTGATTCGGAAGGTTAGTATGCAATCGCTTCTTTATAGTAGATGAGTCTTAAGTCTACGGTGTGGAGACACCGAAGCGAGAGTATAGGTACTCATTAGAGAACGAGGGCACTGAGCATGACCACCTAGAGCAGTCATAAGAAAGTCTACCTTTTCGTCGATGACTGACTCAAAGCTGCAGTGGTATGTCTGGTTCTTTGACCTGAGGTGCATTGGCAATTTACCTTGAAGGCGTTATAGTTTGACTACACCATGACTCGATCTCCTAGCCATTTGGAACCTTGAGATGTATGTTGGCTGTAACATGTTCATTATAGGAATTAGATTGCACCAAGAGGGAATCTATCTACCTCGGTAGAAGAGGAGCAGCCCCATGATGATGATGAGAATCAAGTCCATAAGCCCGTGGCCATGGCAAAGAGTGAAATAACAGAAAGAGTTTCTATTCAGATATTCACATCGGACTTAAATCGAATGGTTAAATCATATGATAGAAATTAGGGTTTGACGAGTTCACCCTAACCCTAATTTGATCAGGGCTCAACATAGAAGAAACTAATCACATAGGTAGCTGCACCGAGAGATTTATTTTCAATTTTGATGGGTTGCCACCATATACTGCTAGGTGTCACTAGTTGATTTTGAGAGCAATTAGAATGATTTAGATGATCGATCATTCTAGTTGTCTGAATCAGAAGAGTTTCGATCCATCGAAAAGAGTTTTGATGATGTCGATGATGGAGATCACGACATATCCCATTAACATATAAAATTGAACCTAACTAGATCACACAAAGAAAAAGTTGAATCTAGATATCATCAATTGGACTAAGCCAGTTCAATTGATTTGAATTAGATTCAATTAGATTCAAGAAAATCATGCTAGCACACAATTGAACCTAACGTTCTCTTTTTTCTATCATTAAAAGTTGTCTCGACTGAGCTAAATATGTTTGTGCTCACTCAGGTACCTTTACTTGGTCTGACTAGAGCTTGTCTAGGTTAGAAAATGATTGTCTTAATTTATGAGATAAATTTGATACAACACCTGCCATTTTCTGTCACCTGCTAATTCTTGTCCTTTGAATTTGGTCAAACATTGACCTTTGACCCTTGGACATTTGCCCATGTGTCATGCACCCATAGGAGAGACTTATTGACCATGTCCACCTGCCATTTGGTAGGTAGATGGAGGGCGCATGCCTAGGATGGCGTGTGCCCCATGTGGATATACACTGGAGTCCCATACGGATGGGACTCCAGGTTGCTCGATAGACTCAACCTAGGTGGCGCCAAAGATCCTTCTTTGACCAGTCTTGGTGCCATCTAAGGTGGTTTAAGATAGACACTAATATGATTGGATCAGATGATGTCATCTCTTCAATCAGATTTAAATTTGGTTGGACAAAAGGCTATGATTGGCCGGGATGATGTGGCACTGCATGGTGCAGATAGGGTCTATATAAACCATATTTGCGCCAACTTTCAGAGAGCTAGCCTTTTTCCAATGCCACAACCTCTCTTCCTCTCATTCTCCATGCCATCTACTAGTCTTCTCTCTCCTTTCCATTCCCAAAAGTAGTTTGGCATGAGTTTGGTGTGATTCAGACAATCAAAAGGCGACAGGAAAATAAAAAGGCGGCCCTGCTACAAGAGACATCGGCACATCTTCAAAAGGAGTTTTGAAGATCTTCAAAATTAGATTTAGATCTAATTTTTAGAGAGAAGAAAGAGAAGGAGAAGATCTTCAGATCCTACCTAAGTGGATACCGATAGAGGTCAGGCAATTGCGTGGCTACTTCCAGAACCTCAAGAAAGCAATAGGATCATCACAAGGTAATCAAATTACCCAAACAAGGTAACATTAATTTAGATTTAATTTAATTTAATTTTCTTATTTATTAGATTATAAAATTAAATCTAAAAAGTGTTAGATCTGATTTGAATCTAGAAAAAAATTTTTAAAATATGCCTTTCGATCCAATCAGATTTGAACGAACCTGACCTGGAAAATCTGATTTTTCCTTCAACTAAATTTGATTTTCCCTTCAACTGGTATCAGAGCCAGGTTGTATAAAATTTATTTAGATCTAATTTAATTTGATAAATTAGTAATTTTAGATATCACATGAGATGTGATTAGATCTAAAATCAAAAAATTAAAAAATTAAAATTAATTAATCTAAATCAAAAATGTATGAGATACATAACTAGACTAGGAATGGAATTGTTCTATGTGTAGTTTAATATAATCAAAATTTTTATTTGGTTAATTATGATTTTAAGATCTATTTATTTATTATTATTTAATCTTATAAATATTATAATCAGATCTACAAATAGAAAATAAATTAAATTTAATTTATTCATATGAGATATGATACTTGCATGTTTAGACTAGTTGTAGAATAGTTTTACAAAAGGTCTAGATTAAATTATATTTGATGTGATCAAATTTAAATTTAATTTTTTAGATGATTATGAGATAATTTAGATCTAAAAAATATGTATGATATGATACATGAGATGTATGCAAAATATATTTTAATTAGATCAATTTTTATATGAGATATATGCTTAGATTTAATTAGTTTTGTAGATTAGTTGTATTTTTGATTAAGGTGTTCCCCATGACTGTCTGGTCATAAGAATAAAGTAGGGTTTAAGGACCCTCTTCTTCCATTCGATGGGGTGTTCTTATGATGTGTAGGGGTGCTGCACGTTCATTCTTAATCAAAAATTGAAAACATATTTTCTGCAAAATCCTAGATCCTGAAATCCTAGGATCTTATTTACATGTTTTATTTATGAACCCTAAATTTAATTAAGAATTAAGATTATGAAACATATTAGATCTAAAATTGAGAATTTTTAGATCTAAGACATGTTCATAAAATTAGGTTCGGACTTGGGTAGCTTAATTAGGTCTAAGCGGTTGATCAAACCGAATCAAGAGTTGGTTAGATGGGATCAATAGTGCTTAAATTGACCAGCCTAATAGGATTAAGTCTGGGTCAAGATCGAGTCACGTGAGTGATCGATCAAGCAAAAACCTAATTAGGCTCAGTGGTTAGAGTCTGGATTGTAGGCTAATCCCGATTGGTTCTGGCTCAACAATTTGGTGTCTAAGGTAAGTTTGGCAGATACGACCGACTGGTTTTTAATTGGGAGCTACTCGACTCGAATGTATTCTTGTCGAGTTAATGGCATATCCCTTCCATCGGTCTCACTTACCTGGCCATATTTGTTGATTCAGTTCTGATCTGAGGTGGTCAATAATCCGAGCTAACCCATGCCACTAGGTTAGTCATAATGGTTATGACTATGTCAAGTCTAGTTTAATGAGATCTAAATCAAATCTCCCTAAGAAAAGATTAAGTCCTAAGGTCTTCCACCATTGTAGATGTGCGGGCCCTTCCCAAGGGTTGATTGTTCTCGACTGGATACAGTGGTTCAGTTGCACCAAGAAGATGCAACCATGTCTATTAGGCATTGGATGCTACGGGCTGGAGGATGGATTGGGCTCAATATTTTGGATATGGTGAGAGACCCAATTAGGAATCCAATCTATGCAAATGGTGGGTCTGACTTAACTAAGGAGTGGATCAATATTTTGGGCATGGTGAGATTCATGAATTAGAGACCAAGTTTGGGTGCACCATGATTAGAGAATCATTGAACAAGAGTTGTTCACTCATTGGCTTAACCCATCATCCAATAACTATTAGGTGAGGTGATGAGTCAAGTTGGTGGGACCGCACCACCCACTAGAAATCAGTTAATCATGGAGATTTTTGCATCTCTACAGAGGGAGTGTAGGGATCCAAAAAAATAGTGGGAGCTAATTTGTTTAAAAATAAAATTTTTAAACAAATTGGTTAAGTCTTAATTACAATATCTAACTAGAAACTTTGACTCTCTACAGAAAAATGTCTGCATCCAATCCACTAGCACGTATCCTGACACCCATAGGCTGATCTGACCAAATTATAAGGATTGGCTCTAGAACTTCAAAATCATTTTGGATTTTAAGAAGTTAACTCATGTATTAGATCTGGACCCTTCCACCTTATCTGCTCGTCCATCAACTAAATAGAGAGTGTCTCTGGATAAGTGGACAGACGAAGATAACAAGGCTAGATACTTACATGTTGGGCTCGATGTCTGATGAACTTCAGCACCAACATGAAGATATCAGGACTACTCATCAAATGTTGGCTCACCTATAGGAGATGTTTGGTGAACAGAGTCGCATAGCCAAGTATCAAGTCACTAAATGACTATTTAAGGCTAAGATGCGTGATGGGCAGTCAGTCCAAGATCATTGTCTGATGATGATCAAGGACTTGGAAGAGCTTGAGAAGCTCGGAGTGAAGTTGGACTTGGATCTGCAGAATGATATAATTCTGCAATCCTTGACTGATGCATATGGGCAGTTCATCATGAACTACCATATGCATAAACTTCAAAATTCCTTGGCTGAACTTATGAACATGCTGGTTACTGTTGAGCTTTCCATGAAAGGTTCTAAAGGCTCAGTGCTTGCTATGGAACAGACTTCTTCCAAAAGAAAGTCTTATGAAAAGAAGAAAGAAGTCTGTGAAAAAGCAGAAAGGTGGAAGGAGAAAAAAGAAGAAGGCAGAGCTGAAGAAAAAGGCCGCTGAACAAAGAAAAGTATTTCCATTGCAACAGCGATAACAGGCCACTTGAAAGCGGAACTGCCCTACTTACCTGGCCACCCTGAAGAACAAGAAGGAGGCAGGTCCTTCTGGAGGTATGCTCGTTATTGAGTCTAACCTTATGGTTTCTTCTGCATCCAGTTGGGTGCTTGACTCTGGTTCTAGTGCTCATTTGTGCACTTCTATGCAGGGTCTTGAGGATAGCAGGAGGCTGAGGGATGGAGACATGATCCTACGCATCGAAAATGGAGCAAGAGTTGCTGCCAGTGGTCCGTGGGAACATACCCTCTTCGACTTACCATCTGGTTTAGACTTAGTTTTAAAAGACTGTTATTATGTGCCTGCAGCTAAGCAGGAATTTGATTTCTGTTTCATGCCTTAGCACTAAGAAGGCTTATGTGAATAATTTTTTTAAGGACCATTGTAACATTCTTTATGAAAGAAATAAAATTGCAAATGGTTTCCTTATTAATGGTCTTTATCAGTTACATATTGATGTATCTATTTTTAACTTTCGAGCAAAATGTGAATGCCATAAAATCGAAACGAGCCAAGGATAATCCAAATAATAGATATCTATGGCACCTAAGGCTAGGTCATATAGCAGAAGATAGGATTAACAAATTGAATAAAAATGGGCTATTGAGTCCATTGACTTCTGAGTCATATCCAACTTGTGAATCTTGTCTTCAAGGCAAAATGACTAAACTCCCTTTTGTTAGGACATGGGGAAAGGGCCACAGGATCTTCCTTGCCCTAGTACATACTGATGTGTGCGGCCCATTTGATGTGCCGGCTAGAGGCAACTTTGTCTACTTCATAACCTTTATCGATGATTTATCTAGGTATGGGTATGTGTATCTTATGAGACATAAGTCTGAAGCTTTTGAAAAGTTCAAAGAATTCAGACATGAAGTAGAAAAACAAACTAGGAAAAACCCATTAAGGTTCTTCGATCAGATCGAGGAGGTGAATACCTTAGTCGGGAATTCCTGAACTATCTTAAGAAAAATGGCATAGTCTCTCAATGGACTCCACCAGGAACACCTCAACTCAATGGGGTTTCAGAATGGAGAAATCGGACTCTATTAGATATGGTTCGATCCATGATGAGCTTCACAGACCTCCCTGATTTTCTTTGGGGATACTGTTTGTTAACTGCAATATACTTACTGAATAGGGTTCCTTCTAAAATCCGTTCCTACCACACCGTATGAGATATGGCATGGTAAGAAACCAAGTCTGAGTCATCTCAGAATTTGGGGTTGTCCGGCTCATGTCAAAAGACAACAAGCGGACAAGTTAGACTTTAGGTCCTTCAGAGCTCGATTCATAGGATATCCTAAAGAGTCATTAGGATACTATTTCTACATTCCAGAAGATCCACAATGTGATTGTGAGTCGACATGCCATCTTTCTTGAAAAATAGTTTATTCAAGATAGCGGCATTGGAAAGCAGATCAAGCTTGATGAGAAAGTCTCACAAGAGCAACGAGCTAAGGACCAAAGGAAACCAAATCAGGTTAAGCCAATCCATTCACTACCTCCTCCACCTCGTAGATCGAAAAGAGTTTTCCATCCCCCTGAGAGGTACTTAGGTACTATTTCAGAGGAAATAGAGGAAATGTTCCTCATAGGTAATGGGGTTCATGGTGATGATCCCAAAACCTATAACGAGGCGATATCAGATATCGAACTCCGAGAAATGGTTAGAGGCAATGAAGTCAGAAATTGACTCGATGCACTCAAACCAAGTCTGGACCTTGGTAGATCCACCAGAAGGTATAGTACCTATTGGGTGTAAATGGATCTACAAGAGAAAGATTGGTGCAGATGGGAGAAATGTGGAGACATTCAAAGGCTAGATTAGTGGCAAAAGGTTATAGTCAATGCACGAAGGCATTGACTATCAGGATACCTTTTCCCCAGTAGCTATGCTAAAATCCATCCGCACATTGCTTGCTATTGCAGCCTATTTCGATTATGAAATATGGCAAATGGACATGTGAAAACGGCATTCTTAAATGGATATCTTGAGGAAGATATCTATATGGAACAGCCACTAGGTTTCACATCCAGTGATACTGATCACAAGGTATTGCAAGCTGCAAAGGTCCATATATGGACTTAAGCAAGCATCTCGAAGCTGGAACACTCATTTTAATGATGTGATCAAATTATTTGGTTTCATCAAAAATGAAGAGGAACCATGTGTCTTTCAAAAAGGTCAGTGGGAGCGCTGTTGTCTTCCTCGTATATTGTACGTGGATGACATCCTCCTTATTGGGAATGATATTCCCATGTTGACCATCAGTTAAAATGTGGTTGTCTAAAGGAATTCTCCATGAAAGACCTAGGTGAAGCATCCTTTATTCTAGGAATTAAGGTCTATAGGGATAGACCGAATAGGATGCTAGGACTTTCACAGAAGATGTACATAGAGGAAGTACTAAAGAGGTTTAGTATGGAAAACTCTAAGAGGGGTTTAGTAACCTTCAGACATGGCATTCATCTTTCCAAGAAGATGTGCCCTAGCACACCTGAGGAAATAGAACGCATGAGCAAGATCCCTTATGCTTCAGCAATAGGGAGCCTCATGTATGCCATGTTATGTACACGACCTGATATAGCCCATGCTGTGAGTGTCACGAGCAGATATCAGTTGAATCCAAGTGAAGAATACTAGACTTCTATGAAATGTATCCTTAAGTACTTGAGATGAACTAAGGATATGTTATTGGTCTTTGGTAATAGAGAACTCCAAATCTAGGGGTATACAGACTCGGATTTTATGTCCGATATAGATGATCGAAAGTCGACATCTGGGAGTTTATTTATGTGCAAGGGTGGAGCTATCAGTTGGAAATGTTTCATGTAGACAGTGATAGCAGATTCCACCATGGAAGCAGAATGCATCGTTGGGTCAGAAGTTGCAAAGGAGGCATTTTGGTATAAGAAGTTTGCCACAGAGATCGAAGTGATGCCATTAGATGACATTCCTCTGTACTGCGACAACAATGGCGCCATAGCCTTTGCTAAGGAGTCGAGATCACACCAAAAATCTAAGCACATCGAGCGGTGATACCACCACATCCACAATTACCTCGAGAAGGGTTACATCGAGATCAAGAGAGTCCACTCCGGAGACAATGCGGTGGATCCACTTACAAAGTCATTGGACCAGCAGAAGATCGTAGCCCACCTTGAGAAGATGGGACCTAGATTTGTAGCCAATTGACTTTAGGTCAAGTGAGAGTTTGTTAGATATGTGTGCCCAAGAAGCCAAAATTGGCTGACACTTGTAATACACTTCTAGGGGCAAAATTATAATTTTGACTATAAATAATAAAATGGATTATTTTCTATCACATATGTGTATTTAGTGCCTGTGATACATCCCTTGAGCAATGGTAATGATAATTCTTATTTTCAAGAGTTGAAAATTTAAGACAAGAATGTTCATTATTAACTCATAAAATGCTTCTGATCGTAGGATCATCATGAGGATGGTGATTAATCCAGAAGGTTAGTGTACAATTGCTTCTTTATAGTAGATGAGTCTTGAGTCTACAGTGTGGAGACACCGAAGTAAGAGTATAGAAACTCGTTAAAGAATGAGGGCACTGAGCGTGACCACCTCGAGCAGTCATAAAGAAGTCTACCTTCTCGTCGATGATGAACTCAAAGCTGTAGTGGTATGTCTGGTTCTTTGACCTAAGGTGCATCGATAGTTTACCTTGAAGGTGTTATAGTTTGACTATTCCATGACTCGGTCTCCTAGCCATTCGGAATCCTGAGGTGTATGTTGGCTATAACATGTTCATTATAGGAATTGGATTGCACCAAGCGACAATCTATCTACCTCGATAGAAGAGGAGCAACCCCATGACGATCATGAGAATCAAGTCCATAAGCCCATGGCCATGACAGAGAGTGAAATAATAGAAAGAGTTTCTATTATGGTTTTCACATCGGACTTAAATCAAATGATTAAACCATATGACAGAAATTAGGGTTTGATGAGTTCACCTTAACCCTAATCTGATCAGGGCTCAAGATAGAAGAACTTAATCACATAGGAAGCTGCACCGAGAGGTCCATTTTCAATTTTGGTGGATTGCCACCATATACTGCTAGGTGTCACTAGTAGATTTTGGGAGCAATTAGAATGATTTAGATGATCGATCATTCTAGTTGTCTGAATCAGAAGAGTTTTGATCCACCAAAAGGAGTTTTGATGATGTTGATGATGGAGATCATGACATATCCCATTACCATACAAAATTGAACCTAACTGGATCACACCAACAATGGTTTGGATGTGGATATCATCAATTGGACTAAGCCAGTTCAATTGATTTGAATTAGATTCAATTAGGTTCAAGGAAATCGTGCTAGCACACAATTGAACCTAACGTTCTCCTTTTTCTATCATTAAAAGCTGTCTCGACCGAGCCAAATATATTTGTACTCATTTAGGTACCTTTACTTGGTCTGACTGGAGCTTGTCCAGATCAAAAAAGAATTGTCTTAATTTATGAGATAAATTTAAGACAACACCTACCATTTTTCATCACCTGCTAATTCTTATCCTTTGAATTTGGTCAAACGTTGACCTTTGACCCTTGGACATCTGCCCATGTGTCATGCATCCATAGGAGAGACTTATTGACCAAGTCCACCTACCATTTGGTAGGTAGATGGAGGGTGCATGCTTAGGATGTCGTGCGCCCCATGTGGATAAACACTGGAATCCCATACGGTTGGGACTCCAAGTTGCTTGATGGACTCAACCTAGGTGGCACCAAAGACCCTTCTTTGACCAGTCTTAGCACCATCTAAGGTGGTTTAAGAGGGACTCTAATATGATTGGATTAGATGATGTCATCTCACTAATCAAATTTAGATCTGGTTGCACAAAAGGCCATGATTGGTCGGGATGATGTAGCACTGCATGGTACAGACAGGGTCTATATAAACCATGTTTGCACCGAGTTTTAGAGAGCTAGCCTTTTGCCAATGCCACAACCTCTCTCCCTCTCATTCTCCATGCCATCTACTAGTCTTCTCTCTCCTCTCCACATCTAAAAGCAGTTGGGCACGAGTTTGGTGCAATTCAGGCAATCAAAAGGCGATAGGAAAATAAGAAGGTAGCCCTGCTACAAGAGACAGCAGCACATCTTCAAAAGAAGTTTTAAAGATCTTCAAATTAGATTTAGATTTGATTTTTGGAGAAAAGAAAGAGAAGGAGAAGATCTCCAGATCCTGCCCAAGTGGATATCAGTAGAGGCCAGGCAATTACGTGGCTACTTTCAGAACCTCAAGAAAGCAATAAGATCATCACAGGATAATCAGATTACCCAAACAAGGTAATATTAATTTAGATTTAATTTAATTTAATTTTTTTATTTATCAGATCATAAAATTAGATCTGAAAAGTGTCAGATTTAATTTGGATCTAAGAGAAAATTTTTAAAATATGCCTCTCGATCCAATCAAATTTGAACGAATCTGATCCAGAAAATCTAATTTTTCCTTCAACTAATTTAATTTTTCCTTCACACCATGATTAGAGAATTATTGGATAAGAGTTGCCTACTCATCGATTGACCCATCATCAATAACTGTTAGGAGAGGTGGTGAGTCAGTTGGTTGGACCGCACCATCCACTAGAAATCTATAATCGTGGAGATTGTCACATCTCTGCCAAGTGAGTGTATGGATTCGAGTAAATAGTGAGAGCCTAATTTGTTTAAAAATGAAATCTCTAAATAAATTGTTTAAGTCTATTTATAAAATCAAACTAGAAACTTTGACTCTCTATCAAAAAATGTCTACATCCAACCCACTAGTCCATATCCTAGACACGCATAGACTGACCGGATCCAACTATAAGGATTGGCTCCAAAACTTCAAAATTATTTTGGATTTGGAGAAGTTGACTCATGTGTTGGAACAGGATCCTCCCACCTTACCAGTCCATCCATCCACCAATCAGAGAGCATCTTTCAAGAAGTAGATGGATGAAGATAGTAAAGTCAAATATTACATGTTGGGCTCGATGTCAGATGAGCTTCAGTGCCAACATGAAGACATTAGGATTAGAAGCCAAATGTTGGCTCACCTACAAGAGTTGTTTGGTGAACAGAGTTGTGCAGCCAAATATCAAGTCACTAAAGAACTTTTTAAAGCACAAATGCATGATGGGCAGTCAGTCCAAGATCATTGTCTGATGATGATCAAGAACATAGAGGAGCTTATGAAGCTTGGTATCAAGTTAAATCAGGATTTACAGACTGACATAATTTTGCAGTACTTGACTAATGCATATGGACAGTTTATCATGAACTACCATATACATAAACTTCAGAATACCTTGGTTGAGCTCATTAATATGCTGGTTACGACTGAGCTTTTAATGAAAAGTTCTAAAGGCTCAGTACTTATAGTGGAGCAGACTTCTTTTGAGAGAAAGTCTTTTAAAAAGAAGAAAAAGTCCGTGAAGAAGCAGAAGGTGAATGGTGGGATGAACAAGAAGGCAGAGACAAAGAAAAAGACTGCTGATAAAGAAAAATATTTTCATTGCAACACTGACGATCATTGGAAGTGAAACTGCCCTCTTTACCTGGCCAGCCAGAAGAATAAGAAGGAGGTAGGTCCTTCTATAGGTATGCTTGTTATAGAATCTAATCTTATGATTTCTTCTGCATCTAGTTGGATGCTTGACTCTAGCTCTAGTGCTCACTTATGCATTTCTATGCAGGATCTTGAGGATAGCAGGAGACTGAGGGATTATGAAATGATCCTACGCATCGAAAATGGAGCAAAAGTTACTGCTGTGGCCGTGGGAACCTACCCACTATGATTATTGTCAGGATTAGACTTAATACATAGGGACTATTTTTATGTACCTATAACAAGCAGGAATTTGATTTCTAATTCATGTTTAGCATAGAAAGGCTATGTAATTAGTTTTCTTAAGGACAATTGTAATATTCTTTATGAAAGAAATAAAGTTACAAGTAGTTTTCTCATAAATGGTCTCTATCAGTTATATATTAATGTTTCTTATTTTAATATTGAGGAAAATGTGAATACCATAAGATCAAAGTGACCTAGGGATAGTCTAAATGATAGGTATCTTTGGCACCTTAGGCTAGGTCACATAGCTGAAGATAGGGTTAACAAATTGAAGAAATTTGGGCTATTGAGTCCATTGACTTTCGAGTCATATCCGATTTGTAAATCATGCCTTCGTGGCAAAATGACCAAGCTTTTTTTTATGGGACATGGGGAAAGGGCCACGACCTGCTTGCCCTAGTACGTACTGATGTATGTGGCCAATTTGATGTACTAGCCAGGGGCAATTACATCTACTTCATCATCTTTATCAATGATTTATCTCGGTACGGATATATGTATTTGATGCGATACAAGTCTGAAGCTTTTGAAAAGTTCAAAAAATTCAGACTCAAAGTAGAAAAACAAACAAGAAAACCCATTAAGATTCTTTGATCAGATTGAGGAGGCGAATACCTTAGTCAGAAATTTCTAGACTATCTAAAGGACAATGGCATAGTCTCGTAATGGTCTCTACATAGAACGTCTCAACTCAATGGGATTTCTGAATGAAGAAACCAGATCCTATTAGATGTGGCTTGATCCATGATGAGCTTTACGGACCATCCTAAGTTTCTTTGGGGACATAGTCTATTGACCACTATATATTTATTGAATAGGGTTCCATCTAAAATCATTCCTACCACATCGTATGAGATATAGCATGGTAAGAAATCAAGTTTGAGTCATCTTAGAATTTGGGATTGTCTGGCCCATGTCAAGAGACAATAGATGGATAAATTAGAGTCTAGATCCTTTAGAGCTTGATTTGTTAGATATCCTAAAGAGTCATTAGAATATTTTTTTCTATCTCCCGAAAGATCATAATGTGACTGTGAGTCAACATGCTATCTTTCTTGAAAAATAGTTTATTCAAGATGATGGCATCAAAGGATAGATTAGGCTTAAGAAGAAAGTCTCCCAAGAGCCACGAGCCAAGGAACCTATGGAATCCAATCAGATTGAGCTAGTCCAATCACTCCCTTGTCCACCTCGTAGATCAGAAATGATTTTTCATCCTCCTAAAAGGTACTTAGGTACTATTTCAAAGGACATAGTGGAAATATTTTTCATAGGAAAAGGGGTTTACGGTGATGATCCCAAAACCTTTGACAACGTGATATCAAGTATCGACTCCAAGAAATGGTTAGAGGCAATGAAGTCAGAGATTGACTCAATGCACTGGAACCAATTCTCAACTTTGATAAATCTACCTAAAGGTATAGTACCTATTGGGTGTAAATGGATCTTCACGAGAGAGATAGGTGCCGATGGAAATGTAGAGACATTCAAATCAAGGCTCATAACAAAAGGGTATAGTCAATGCGAAGGCATTGACTATCAAGATACTTTTTCCCCAGTAGCCATGCTCAAATCCATCCGCACATTGTTTGCTATTGCAACCTATTTCAATTATGAAATATGGCAAGTGGATGTGAAAACGACATCCTTAAATGGATATCTTGAGAAAGATATCTATTGAAATAGCTGTTGGGTTTCACATCCAATGATACTAATCACAAGGTCTGCAAACTACAAAAGTCCATATATGGACCTAAGCAAGCATTTCAGAGCTGGAATATTCGTTTCAATGATGTGATCAAATCATTTGGACTCATCAAGAATGAGGAGTTGAGTGTTTTCAAAAAAGATCAGTGGGAGCACTGTTGTCTTTCTCGTAATGTATGAGGATGACATCCTCCTAACTAGAAATGATGTTCTTATTTTGACTATAGTCAAAATATGGTTGTCTAAAGAATTCTCCATGAAAGACCTAGGAGATGCATCCTTTATTTTAGGAATTAAGATCTATAGAGATAGACCAAATAGGATGCTGGGTCTCTCACAGAAAGTACACATAAAGAAGGTGCTAAAGAGATTTGGCATGGAAAACTCCAATAGGGGATTGGTGCTCTTCAGACATGGCATTCATCTCTATAAGAAGATGTGTCCCAACACATCTGAGGAGATTGAACGCATGAGCAAGATCCCCTATGCTTTGGCAATAGGAAGCCTCATGTATACAATGCTATGTGCACGACCTGATATTGCCCATGCTATGAGTGTTACGAGCATGTATTAGTAGAATCCAGATGAAGAGCACTAGACTTCTATGAAATGTGTCCTTAAGTACTTGAGAAGGACTAAGGATATGTTTCTAGTCTTTGGTAATGGAGAACTCCAAGTCCAGGGGTACATAGACATGGATTTTATGTCCGATATAGATGATCGAAAGTGGACATCTGAAAATCCATTTGTATGCAATGGAGGTGTTATCAGCTGGAAGAGTTTCAAGCAGACTATGATAGCAGATTGCACCATGGAAGCTGAGTACATCGCTGCATCGAAAGCTACAAAGGAGGCATTCTAGTACAAGAAGTTCGCCGCAGAGCTTGGAGTGATACCATCAGATGCCATCCCTCTGTACTGCGACAATAATGGCGCCATAGCCCTAGATAAGGAGTTGAGGTCTCACCAAAAATCTAAGCACATCGAGAAGCGATACCATCTTATCCGTGATTACCTCAAGAGGGGATACGTCGAGGTCAAGAGAGTCGACACTATAGATAATGCGGCTGACCCGCTGATAAAGCCATTGAGCCAATAGAAGATTGAAGACCATCTTGAGAAGATGAGACCTAGATTTGTAGCTAGTCGAATTTAGGTCAAGTGGGAGTTTGTTAGATGCACGCCCTAGAAGCCAGATTGACTATCACTTGTAATACACTTCTATGGGCAATTTTATAATTTTAACTATAAATTAATAAATGGGTCATCTTCTATCATAGTGTGTATTTAAAAGTGCCTGTGATACATCCTTTGTGTTAATGGTAACGATAGTTCATATTTTCAAGAGTTGAAAATTTAAGACATGAATTTTCAAAATTAACTCATAAAATGCACCCGACCGTAGGATCATCACAAGGATGGTGATCGATCCAGAAGGTTGGTGTATGATCATTTTCTTAGGATAGATGTGTCTTGAGTCTATGATGTGGAGACACTAGAGCGAGAGTACAGATACTTGTAAGAGAATGAGGGCACTGAGCGTGACCACCTCGAGTAGTCATAAGAAAGTCTATCTTCTCATCGATGACTGACTTGATGGTGCGGTGGTGTATTTAGTTCTTTGACCTGAGGTGCATCGGCAGTTCATCATGAGGGTGTTATAGTTTGACTACACAATAACTCAATCTTCTAGCCATTCGGAATTTTGAGATGTATATTGGCTATAGCATGTTCATTGTACGATTTGGATTGCACCAATAGGGGATCTATCTACCTCAGTAGATGAGGAGTAGCCCTAGGATAACTATGAGATTGAGTTCATAAGCTCATGGCCATGGCAAAGTAAAGATGATAGAAAGAGTTTCTATTAGAGTTTCACATAGGACTCGAATTGAATGATTAATTTATACGACGAACATCAGGTTTGACGAGTTCACCTTAACCCTAATCTGATCGGAGCTCAAGATAGAGAAATTTAATCACATAGATAACTACACTGAGAAATTTACATTCAACTTTGTGTTAGATATATGTACCCTAGAAGCCAGAATTGGCTGACACTTGTAATACACTTCTAGGGGCAAAATTATAATTTTGACTAATATCAATAAAATGGGTTATTTTCTATCACATATGTGTATTTAGTATCTGTGATACATCCTTTAAGTTAATGGTAATGACAATTCATATTTTTAAGAGTTAAAAATTTAAGATATGAATAATCATTATTAACTCATAAAATGCTCCCGACCACAGGATCATCACAAGGATGGTGATTGTTTTGGAAGGTTGGTGTATAATCGCTTCCCTTTAGTAGATGAGTCTTGAGTCTACGGTGTGGAGACACCGGAGCGAGAGTACAGGTACTCGTTAGAGAACGAGGGCACTGAGCGTGACCACCTCGAGTAGTCATTAGGAAGTCTACCTTCTCGTCAATGACTGACTCGATGCTGCAGTAGTGTGTCTGGTTCTTTGACCTGAGATGCATCGTAGTTCACCTTGAGGGTGTTATAGTTTGACTACACCATTACTCAGGTCTCCTAGCCATATGGAACCCTGAGGTGTATGTTGGCTATAGCATGTTCATTGTAGGAACTGGATTGCATCAAGATGGAATCTATCTACCTCGGTGGTAGAGGAGCAGCCCTATGATGATCATGAGAATCAAGTCCAGAAATCCATGGCCATGGCTGAGTGAAATAATAGAAAGAGTTTCTATTTAGATTTTCACATTGGACTCGAATCGAATGATTACATCATATGACAGAGACTAGGGTTTGACGAGTTCACCTTAACCCTAATCTGATCGGGGCTCAAGATAGAAGAACTTAATCACACAGGTAGCTGCACCAAGAGGTTCGCATTCAGCTCTGATGGGTTGCCACCATATACTGCTAGGTGTCACTGGTGGATTTTGGGAGCAATTAGAATGATTTAGATGATCGATCATTCTAGCTGTTCGAATCAGAAGAGTTCTGATCCATCGAAAGGAGTTTCGATGATGTCGATGATAGAGATCATGACATATCCCATTACCATACAGAACTGAACCTAACTGGGTCACACAAACAAGGGTTTGAATCTGGTGATCATCAATTGAATTGATCTAGTTCAATTGATCTGAATGAGATTCAATTAGGTTCAAGGAAATCGTGCTAGCACTCGATTGAACCTAACGTTCTTCTTTTGCTATCATAAATAAGTTGTCCTGACTGAGCCAAAGGAGTTTGTGCTCAATCAGAGGCCTTCATATGGTCTGACTGGAGGTTGTCCAAGTCAGAAAAGGTTGTCTTATTTTGTAAGACATTACCTGCCATTTTTGGTCACCTGCCATTTCTTGTTCTTTGACTTTGGTCAAAAGTCTACCTTTGATTGGTCAAACGTTGACCATTGACACTTTGACTTTTGACCACATGTCATGCACCTATTGGAGAGCTGGTGGGGGCCTGTCCCCCTGCCAGAACCTGGCAAGGAGAAGGGCGCACGCCACCCTTGGCGTGTGCCCAAGTTGGAGGCGCCTAGGAGTCCTATTGGACAAGGACTCCATCCTCCTTTTTGGATTCCAATTAGAGTTCTTCTAAGAACCAACTTTGACTGGTCTTAGGCGCCCTCTAAGGAGGAATCCAGGGGTCTCTATTCCCACCAATCAGATTTAGATCTGATTTCACAAAGGGTTGTGATTGGTTGGGAAGAAGAGGAGTTGGATCACAGTTAGTCTATAAATAAGACCCTGTGCCCAACTCAAAGAGGTATCTGAATTAACTAAGATCTCAATGCCCCAAGGCCTTTTCTCCTCTCCTCCTCCATGCCAAAGCATCTTCTCCCTCTCTTGTCCATGTCCAAAAGGGTTTTGGACCTTGGTTGGTGCAATCTAGATCAAGAGAAAGGCGATCAAAAGCTAAGAAGGCTGCGCTGCTGCAAAAGGACGACTGCTGATCTTCAAAAGAGTTTTGAAGATCCTCCAGATCAGATCCAGATCTGATTTTTGGAGATGTAATAGAGAAGAAGAGGATCTCTAGATCTAGCCTGAGTGGATACCGGTAGAGGCCAGGCACTTGCGTGGCTAGATCCAGAACCTTCCGCTGCTTACAGGATCATCAATGGGTAATAGGATTACCACTTTCAATAAATTAAATTAATTTATTTATATCTTTTTATATTAATTTCTAAAATAATAATAAATAGATTTGAAATATCTTAGATCTGATCTAGATCAAAGAAAAAAATTTTTGAAATATATCTCTTGATCTGATCGGATCTGAACGAACCTGATCCGGGAAATTAGGATTTCCCTTCAATTGGTATCAGAGCCAAGGTTCTAAAAGTGTTTAGATCTATTTCTAAATTTATTTTAATTAAAAAATAAGTGATTTTAGATGTCACATGAGATGTGATTATATTTGAAATCAGAAAAAATTAAAATTAAATGATTTGGATCTAAGATTAGAAAATATGCATGACTAGTTCTAAAATAGAATAGTTCTATAGAATAGTCTTGCAAGTTTTTGATTTAATCTAATTAAATCATATTTTAGATCGATTTATTTATTATTTTTTGATATTATAATGGTTATAATAACATCTCAAAAAAGAAAATAAAATTATTTAATTTTAAATTCATATGAGATATATTGATGCATGTCTAACTAGTTTAGAATA